>JAOTNS010000976.1:0-33666 GCA_028476615.1 Culter alburnus | reverse complement strand
TTACTTCAGTAAACACAGATGAACCAATCAAACTGTACCTCTCTGAGTGATTTGAACTGGGCGACAGCTGATGATGTAACACCCAGGTAGGCACGCCCTCACGTGATAATGACTGGTCGATTGATAAGCTTCAATCTGATTGGCTACAGAGTACGAATGACCCGGGTGGGAGGAGTCTGGTGCCAGGATTGTGTCAGAAATACACACACAAACCCAAGTTGATTCACACGCGAATGTGAGAAGAAACTCGTAAGTTTCAAACATTCAAAACTTTTTGTGCACAGCTTTATATCTATGAATTGTTTTGTGTGTGTGAAATGTATTTTATGAATATATAACTTTATT
This sequence comes from Culter alburnus, assembly GCA_028476615.1. NCBI lineage: Eukaryota > Metazoa > Chordata > Actinopteri > Cypriniformes > Xenocyprididae > Culter > Culter alburnus. The sequence continues at coordinate 33,321 of JAOTNS010000976.1, read as the reverse complement.
TTGTGCACGTGAATTGCTTTTTGTGAATGTATATATTTTTTTCTTGCACATGAATTGTTTTTTGTGCAAGTGAGTTAGGTTTCATGCATGTGTGAATCATGTTTCTTGCGTGAATTATATTTGAGACAAAATTCACTCCATATTACACAGCCTCAAAGCAGAGAGAGTCAATGCGCTGCTCTTCCTGTCACTGTCTTTAAAACACCACACACACACACACACACTCATCCACACACACACAGGTTTGTTTTGTTATCTCAGTGAGGACTCTCCATAGGCGTAATGGTTTTATACTGTAGAAACTGTACATTCTCTCCCCCTACACTACCTCTACTCCTAACCCTAACCATCACAGGAAACATTCTGCATTTTTACATTTTTTACAGTTTTTCTCAATTGCTAAAACACTATAACCAGGCTTTTTAACTAAAATTTCAAAACCATAACACCATTTATCAAAAAGCACACCCAATTCCCTAAACTCTAAACACTACTCCCCTGTTTTAACACGAGTCAGATTTGTTGAGCTGTCACTGCAGAACTCTACACAAAATCAATTCTCAATTGTTTACACACAAATATTGGTACTTGAGACACAATGACCACAACATGTAACTCATGCACCAACCCCCTGAACCAATTCTGCTAAACTACAAGCACAATTCCTGCTTTACACTCACATTGCAGTTCTAAAACACACTTTTTTCAAAACACTACACACAATTCTCTGCATTTGGCACAATTTTCAGGCAGAAAAATCTCTTGTTTTCACAAGGAACACACTGCCATTCAAATATGCACACTGACTCATCACATGGGCAAACACCTGTCACACATTTTTACAATTAGCAAACAGAGCTTTAGCATAAAAGGGCAACAGGTGAGCTCTTCTGTTTTGGAGCAATGGATGCCAACAATGGAAACAGAGGCAGAGCAGCATAGTTTTTTTTTTTACTGTAACTGTATAGAGTAATTCTTCTGTTGTTTTTGTATGTATACCACTGTATGTGCAACTTTGCATTGGTTGGGATGTGCACTGTACATTGTTTTTGTTGGAAAAATAAAATATATTTGTTACCGTGTGTTTGTGTGTTCTGACTATAAAAACTATATATATATATATATATATATATATACTACAAATATTTTACAACACACTTATGTATGTACTGTCTGTAGTAAGTGTAACACTGAACCAAATAAAGACCAAAGTCATTATGATGAATGGAGAAGTGTTTTCCATTCATCATAGTGTTTTACATAGAGCACATCAGTGTTCAACTGGTTCTTATAAATGTCTATTCATATGATGGTTTGTGTGTGTCATTTGAAAACAAAATACCATTTTGAGAAGAAAGAACATTGTTTTGAATGTAAAGTTTCATTTTGCAGGAGAATTGAGGGGTTTTGCCCATTGTGTGTGTGTGTTTTTTGATTTGTGTGTAGAGTTCTGAGAGTATGAGACATGCTGTCAGAAAATGTGTGTAAACAATCAAGAAAAACTGTAATATCTTATTGCGTACACCATGTGGTCATTTTGAAAGCACTAGCATTCAATACTGTTCATTGAAGTCAGCACAGCTTGAGCTCAGTTAGCACACAATTCCCCAGATGAAAACACTAAGAGTCAAAATTGAACACACATCAATCAGATCCTTCAATAGATAGATAAAAGGGCCCTAATCAGTTCATTGAGTTTTGGAACAATGGATCCACAGAGAAATGGAGGAATACATCGAGGAGGAAGAGGAAGAAGTGGAGGAGAAGGAGGAGGTGGAGAAGGAGGACGAGAACAAGGAAGGGGAATGGCAAGGAGACGAGCAGTCTCGGATGAAATTCGAGCCACTCTAGTTGACCTTGTCCATGGTATGACTATGAGGGAGGCTGGGCAACGAGTACAGCCAAATTTGAGTCGTTTCATCATCGCCTCCATCATCAGAACCTTCAGGGAGGAAAGACTGCTCTGTACAGTAACCTTTGAGTGCTGTACTCTGCTGTGGCAACACATACAGTACACTGTTGCACTGCTACTGTACAAGAAATGCATCAAACTGCCTTGCATACAGATAGAGTTTCAGTTCTAAACCCAATAGAGGAGTGTTTTTCTGCATGCCGGTGGAAAGTGTATGACCGAGAAGAACCTTCCATATCCGTGTTCACCTCGTCCAGGCTATCGAAGAAGCCTGCCTAGACATATGCGTGCCAGGAGTGGATCAGGCAGTCATGTAGAGGATTTTACCTCCGCTGCCTGGCTAGGGCCAATTGTGATGTGAATGAGATTCTCTGGCTTGACCCAGACCAAAGAGCTGCTGAGGTGGAATAATTTTTATTATTTTATTATAATTTTTGTACTGTGTTATGAATGAATAAAAATGTGCAATGTATTAGGGATGGGAAGATTAACCGATATGTATCGATACGCGGTCATGCGCGTGCATCGGTAGAGCAGCAGAGGATGAATGAAATTTTGGAAGCAAATCGAGATGCATCGGTTTTTCCGAGATACAGCTTGTCCTTTTAATACAGAATGTATTTCTTTATTTATTAACAAGTGTTGTCAACCTGTTTTTTGCGCATAATTTAAACGACCTACATAAAGTAGGCCTAAGCAACGGACTTGCGGATGTGTGTAGACTACAACTCCATGTATCAGCTGCGCGGATGAAGCCAGTGATGCGCCCAAAGGTAGTTGTCAGGAAGCGCGAGGATTAAGCAAAACAAACATGTCGGACGCCGAGATAATTTATCCTCCACTGAATTTTAAATTTAATGTTTGGGAACACTATGGATTTTACAAGAAAGACGGACGACTTGACAAGACAGATGCAATTTGTAAAATGTGCCGCACATCTGTAAAATACACGGGCAGTACGACTAATCTGATATCTCACTTGAAAAGCCAGTTTGTAAAAAAGTATTGGTTTTACTTGGTTAATAAATAATCAAACTAATTCAATGGCACCGCATCCTCTTTCACATCACCACATAAACTTGATCTAATTAGCTAGTGCTGAATTATCGCATCGTATCATGATATGGGTGTGAATCGTATCGTATTGCATCGCAAAATGCCACACATGTATCGTTAATATATCGGATCGGATACTTTGTATCGAGATGCGTATCGGATTGGCATTATACCTTAGATGCCCAACCCTACAATGTATACATTGGTTGTGTCTTTTGTGTTCATTATGTGAAAAGGTTTTTGAGGGGGTGAACCACAAGCAACATAACTTAACAGTTTTGGAAATGGTGTTTTGAATTTATTGCACCAGTGTGTAAGACTATGTTGTAGTGTGTGTGTTTTTGAGGGCTTGTGTGTGATGTCTGAGGGCAAAGTTTGGTTTTTCAGCAAGAGTGAATGGTTTTGAGTGTAGAGCTTCATTTTGACCTGAAAATAGGATGTTTGGGGAATTGGGTGAGACGTTATGGATTTGTGTTTACTGTTTTGAGAATACGAGGCATAGTTTCAAGAAATGTGTTTAAGCAATTGAGAAAAACTGTAATAAAACATTGTTTAGTAGGTTTTTTTTAAGTCATTTGGTTTATGAGGACAAATGAAGTGTTCTTATAAAACATGTTTATGTTGTAATACACGTGTCATGACCCATTACACACAGTTGTGGCCTCATAAACCATATATACAGTCAAACCAAAATTTATTCAGACACCTTCAACATTTCATTCATTAATGCAGTTTATTTAAAAAAAAATGGTAATAAAATATGACAAGATCTCAGAGTTAAACTGTGTCAGAAATTAATCTTAATTATGTCAGATAACACTTCAGCAAAACATGTTCAGGTCAAAGTGCCTGAATAATTTTTGGTCCCAAATTTGAATAAATCTTCCTGCTAATGCACTGTATGAAGTATTTTTGGGTATAATATGTCACAGTTTATTTTATTTTGCTATCCTCACTTAAATAAATGAACTGAAAAAAAAAAAAAAAAAAAAAACTGAAAAGAAGTTTCGTCTGCTCACCAAGATTGCATTTATTTAAAAATACAGTAAAAACAGTAATATTGTGAAATATTATTACAATTTAAAATAACTGTTTTCTATTGGAATATAATATAAAATGTAATTTATTCCTGTGATCAAAGCTGAATTTTCAGCATCATTACTCCAGTCTTCAGTGTCACATGATCCTTCAGAAATCATTCTAATATGATGATTTGATGCTCAAGAAACATTTATCAATGTTGAAAACAGTTATTTACATTTTTATTTCATGATGCTATGATAAATATAATCTGTTGTTACATTTTAAATGTCTTTACTGTCACCTTTGTTTGATTTAATGCATCCTTGCTGAAAAAAAAATTAATTTCTTTAAATTCTTCTCAAAAAAATAAAATAAAAATTCTTACTGACCCCAAACTTTTGAACAGTAGTGTATAATGTTACAAAAGCTTTACATTTCAAATAAACGCTGTTCGTTTGAACTTTCTATTTATCAAGGAATCCTGAAAAAAAAAGTACACAACTGTTTTCAACATTGAAAATAATAATAAATGTTTCTTGAGCATCAAATCATCATATTAAAATGATTTCTGAAGGATCATATGACACTGAAGACTGGAGTAATGATGCTGAAAATGATCACAGGGATAAATTACATTTTATCTACATTCAAAAGTGAAAATATTGTATGTATTTATGGACTCTGTTTTTGAAAAATAGATGAAAACAACAAAAGAAAGATGAAACACTCACCTCAATATTTGAAGACTCTTCTTTCTTCTCTTCTGAACTGTCATGTTGAACAGCAGCTCTGAAATTGTTCACTTTATGTGAAATAAAGGAAGTGAAACTGCTTTTCAAGTGTCAGTGACAGTCGGATGTCAGCAAACACACTAACTCTTCTCTGAAATGTGTTTTCTCACTAAACTGAATTTTTTACTTGTGTTTTTTCAAGTTTGTTGATACAGGTTTTTTAAATTTTAATAAAATGAAAACTGAAACACTTTCAAATCACATGAGCCAATATTTTACTCACAATAGAACATAGATAATATAAATGTTTACACTGATTTTATGTGTGTTGAATTTTATGCACAAAATGAGCTCATGTCAAATGTGATGCCTGCTACAGGTCTCAGAATAGTTGGGACGGGGGCATGTTTATCATGGCGTAGCATCTCCTCTTCTTTTCAAAACAGTGTGAAGACGTCTGGGCATCGAGTTTCTGGAGTTTTGGTGTTGGAATATGATCCCATTCTTGCCTGATATAGGTTTCCAGCTGTTGAAGGGTTTGTGGTCGTCTTTCGTTTAATGATGCACCAAATGGTCTCCATATGTGAAAGGTCTGGACTGCAGGCAGGCCAGTTCAGCACCCGGACTCTTCTACGATGAAGCCATGCTGTTGTAATAGCTGCAGTATGTGGTTTTGCATTGTCCTGCTGAAATACACAAGGCCTTCCCTGAAATAGACGTCGTCTGGAGGGGAGCATATGTTGCTCTAAAACCTTTATATACCTTTCAGCATTCATAGTGCCTTCCAAAACATGCAAGCTGCCCATACCGTATGCACTTATGCAGCCCCATACCATCAGAGATGCTGGATTTTGAACTGAACTCTGATAACACGCTGGAAGGTCTCCCTCCTCTTTAGCCCGGAGGACACGGCGTCTGTGATTTCCAACAAGAATGTCAAATTTGGACTCGTCTGACCATAGAACACTTTTCCACTTTGAAACAGTCCATTTTAAATGAGCCTCGGCCCACAGGACACGACGGTGCTTCTGGACCATGTTCACATGTGGCTTCCTTTGTGCATAATAAAGCTTTAGTTGGCATCTGCAGATGGCACGGCGGATTGTGTTTACCGACAGTGGTTTAGTTGGCATCTGCAGATGGCACGGCGGATTGTGTTTACCGACAGTGGTTTAGTGGCATCTTGCGGATTGTGTTTACCGACAGTGGTTTAGTTGGCATCTGCAGATGGCACGGCGGATTGTGTTTACCGACAGTGGTTTAGTTGGCATCTGCAGATGGCACGGCGGATTGTGTTTACCGACAGTGGTTTAGTTGGCATCTGCAGATGGCACGGCTACCGATAGGCATCTGCAGATGGCACGGCAGATTGTGTTTACCGACAGTGGTTTCTTGTGACCTGTAGCAAGCATCAAATTTGAAAAGAGCTCATTTAGTGGATAAAATTGTAAAATTTCTAAGTTTAAACATTTGTTATGTTATCTATGTTCACTCTTCACACAGTGATCACAACATCAGTCTATGTGAGCTAAACTGTGGATCATTTATACACAGTGTCTTTGTCAGTGACAAACTCCTGTCCACTCCACTGCTCTCTGAACAAGAAAAACTAACACTGATGTGAAAAGTGTCTACTGTCTTATAATAGCATTTTTAGAAGTGTTTGCTTTTGCAAGATATATGTGATGTTTTGCATGTTGTGTGTGTGTTTTGTGGTTTAGAGTTTTGAGAAATGGAGCCATAGTTTCAGGAACTGTGTAACATTTTAAAAACTGTAACCGCAGTGTTAAGATGAGAGTTGGTCAAGAGTAAACCTGTAACTTCTCTGTTAAGATGAGAGCTGGTTAGGAGAACTGTGTGAAGAGTTCTGAAAAAGTGAACTAAGTGTTGATAAATGTGTCCTAGTGACTGCAAAAAAACTGCAAATGTGTATCAAGTGGGTTAGTGTATGTTTTCATTTTGCCTTTCAAATTGAAATGAAATAAGCAGAAACAAGAAAACGGTGTCTGTTAGAAAGGCCGGAGAGAGTGACGATTGGACTTATCCTAACTATCTAAACCTGGCTTGACATAGCTGCACATACTCACCCTGACTCAGAAAACGTGCAACGGTCTAAGCCAGGATGCGCTGATTAAACTAGGTCAAGCTGTGTTTTTTCTGTTATCCTGGCTTTCCTAATTCTTCTCTTGTGTAATTCCCCTCTGAATGACTCCAGCAGGAGCATCATCCTCAGGATCCTTTCATCAGAATCTGTCATGCTGATCTCATCTTGAAGTAAAAGAGAAATTTAGAACATGAGAAATTAACCTGATCCAATTCAATGATTGTGAGGTGTAGTATTTGTGCATATGAGCTTATTGTTACAGTTCGCTGGTGTAGAGATGAGGCAGATACGGATTTCCACAATAATAGTAGTACTTTAATAAACACAGGTAGAGAACACCAAACTGACACTTAACACAACAGAGAACGGACAGGGAGTGAAGGGAGTGAGTCCATTATATGGGGAGTGCTGACGAGGAGGTCCAGGTGAAGATGATCTGTGATGATGGTGAGATGACGAGGGAAGTGAGTGCAGGTGTGGAGAACAGGAGGATCATGGGAATAGTAGTCCAGGGAGACAGGGGATCTGTGACACTTATCTGAGAATCTCTGGATTTTGAGCTCCACATTCACTTGCACAGACACTAAGAGAGTCCTGGCCTCTGCAGTGACTTTAGCAAACAAGAATTCATTAGTGTCCAGCTCTCCACATTCACTTCTTTTTTTTCAAACATTCTTCTCCTTTTCTCCTGACCTCAACTCAACTAAAATGGCAGCAGAGTTGCTGTTCAAACTTGCTAATGCCCAATGGACACATCGTCATGGAGCTCCGACACAGCTTTATGATTGGCTCAATACAGACTTCTAATGTCAGCATGATCTTGTGATGTATCTGCTAATACCAGTAATCTTCATTCTTTGTTCAATTTACTGGTAATGTTACTTTTCCTCATACCGGTAAATTGCCAGATCTATCATTAACCCTACACTCTGTGGCAACAGGTTTGTTCGTATGATATCTGGGGCTTTACTTAAATTAAAAATGCTACTGAAAGAAGATTGTCTAAAAGGTAAGGAAGAGACAGAGTCAGGGGCGATTCTAGGATTTTGATTTTAGGGGGCTCAGCCCCCAATAAGGGTATGATTAAAAAAATGTTATTTGACTGACTGTTGCTCATTTGCAGACCTACTCCCGCACGACAAGAAAAATGTTTATATCCATCTACAATGAAATATAAATTATTTTAGTTTTTTAGCTTTTTAGCCTTTATAATCAACAATACGGTTGGATATTCATAAAGTCACCCCATGAAAATTGATGTCATTTTAAGTATTTTAACTAACCAGCTAATATTCATTAAGAATATAGACAAACCATGTATTAATGTAATTGTCTATTGGCAATATGATTAATCTGTTCTATATTTATTTCTATTTATTAAAAATAACAACATGAATTATCAATTTGCCACTTCTATAAATCAAGTACAAATCTAGTATAAAGTATAAATCAAGAAAATCAAAAATCCCTTTACTCTACGCTTACTCTAATTTATGTATCATGACACTCCTCCTGATTCATTATTACTTAATACAAAACTATATTTATAATACAAAACAAAATAACTCCACATTCTCTCTCTGGGCCATCTAGTGCTTTCAGACAATGATGTGTGTCATTTCTGTGCATGGCTGCATAATGTAATGTCAAATACATTATAATATGTCTGTAATTGTAAAAAGTAAATTAAAATAAATCATGATCGTTTTCTGAATCTAAAGTATGTTTTCATGGGTGTTAATCACTTCATTTTTGTAGGAATAAAAAACAACTATCACACAAGGGCTGAAGGTGAACGCAGCGAAACGTATTGGTATTGGATGAGAAACCGAGCCGTCCCGTGTGCTCCCAATGCTCCAGTAACATTACATTATGTAAACTGCAATGCATTTATGACAAAGAACTGCACCGATGCAGATGTAATATCATAGCATTAGCAATCTATCAATAAATGCACGCACACACGACACACACCTTGTGCTCTCTGATGTTCGCTCTGCTCGGCGCCCCTGCAGATTGAAAAATGCGCTAAATCCAAGCAGACTCAGATAAGGGGAGGAGCCGAAACTTGACGCAGCTTGCCGCCGTTTCAAATGAGTTTTTTTTAAAGGGGACTGAAGCGATCAAAAATTTATTAATCAAATATTTTTTTAGGGGGGCTGGGCAGAAGTTTAGGGGGGCTGAAGCCCCCCTAAAAAGGGCCTAGTGACGCCCCTGGACAGAGTAAAGAAGCATGTTTGATGAAAAGCATGAATGGCATGCTTAAAATTACATACAGTATGTAAATTAAATTGCATAAATTATTACATTGTTAGCTAACTGCATGATTATATATGTACATTTCTGAAACTACATATACTGGACAATAAATTGTGATGTTGACATGCATTCTCTGTAAAGCTGCTTTGAAATGATATGTATTGTGAAAAACGCTATTCAAATAAATGTGAATTAAATCTACTTTTCTGGCAACTTTAAACAAAAAGGATAAAAAGAGATTGACAGAAAGACAATGAATGATAATGAATATTAATCATGATTTATAAATAATCACAACTTCATATTTAAGCTGCATTGACTTTATGCAGAGCTATGAATTATTTTGAAGGAAAAATAGCATGATTAAAAACAAGTAAAAGCTAAAAGAACACTGATGAGGATAAATTACATTTGCACAATTACAATCCTTTTTTTTTTCATTCTGGAAATGTAACTTCTTTTTTTTTTTTACTTGGACAAGTGAATGACCAAAGACCAAAGGACAAGCACATGACAAGGCTTAATGTCGAGCCCTGCTTTATGTAACAGTTATAGATTTTGTCAGTTTATGTTTCCCAATTAAATTTGGGTGTGGGGTAGTCAGTGAAATTAATTTAGTAAATTCAGCATGTACCTATTTTCTTCTTCGTTTTTATACTTTTAGACACCCAAAACTGAGGAGGAATGGCAATGTAAAGGTTGCACAAAACTGCTCTGATTCCTTTGCCTCATGAATTGTATTCATTATTTTATTTACTCTTTACACAAATTCACAAAGTGTGATCTTTAATGTTACGTTTTTGAATTTCTATGTCTTCACATTGTTTTTTTTAGTTATAAAAAACACTCTTTCCAAGGCAAGTATCAGTTTGAGCAGTCCCAGGCTGATTTTGAACTCTTGCGTCCAGGTCAGATCCATCTGACACGCAGTCTTCTTGCTTACTCGGTTCGTTTGGGTTCTTCTCATCTCCTTTCAACAGTTCCCTCAAGCTGTAAAGTCAATAATTAATTGATGTATAGAAGTATCCACAATAGAGAAAATGTAACTTTTTTTAAATCTAGATTAAAATACATTTTAATTTAATTTGGTGTAGTGAAGTAAAAATAACAATTTTGAGTATACATAAGTGTACACAAGATCTTTAGAAATACACAAGATTTTAAAATAGAACATCTTTCTTTTTTTTTTTTATACTTAATTTTGAATCAGCTTTTCAACATTGTTGTCATATTACTCCATTCAAAAGGGCCCTTTGCAGACATTTTATTGACATTTGGAATACAATGATAGTAAATCACACTGTGATTGAATTAACAGTAAGAATACATGAAAAGAGCTTTAAAATTTGTGAAAGTACAAGTGACTTAATTAATGTGATATAATAAGAGTTTGGCCAATAAATAGCTGTTAAGAAACTTGAGACATGGAAATTTGATGGCATACGTGCCAAAATGATGAGGCACCGGAGCTTTCTCAGTCGAATCTTTGCGCTGATTCATGTGTGTTTGAGTGAAGCTTTATTCTGCTGAACTGTGGCACTCCAGGATCTGAATTTGTCAGTCCTCATTTAGAAATGTAATCATACAGGAAAGTGTGCACTAACTCTTTTCTACATCATGTTCATGTTCACAGTTGTGTACTACAGTCTCACAACTCATTGCCTATAGAACAAAAGTGAATACTTACACTGGTCTCTGTGTGGCGTGACGTCATGTGTTTTCTTAAGAACTCCATATATCTTTAAGCAGCCAGATCTGCTTTGCTGTAGCTGTTCTCGCAGAACCTGATATTGCTGAGTTCCACATGTTACTGCGTCAACATTTTTGTTGATCCTGGAACAACATTCAAATCAACAAATAAGTTTACAGATTATGTCAAGTTTAGGCTTAAAATCATGAATGGTGCTTCTACATCAGTGTTATTCATCTATCATTTCCCTCTGATTTTTGGGATAACTTGTGGGTAGGGTTAGGTTTAGGGGTAGGAATAGGGTTAAGACTAAATTTTCAGACTAGAATGTTGTTCCAGGATCAACAAAATATGTTGACCCAGGAACGCATCTAACTCAATATCAGGACGTGCGTGAGTATGTGACAGAAATTTCATTTTGGGGTGAACTAACACTTTAATAATAGTAGTAACAATGACAATAATAATATTGTAGTTTAGCAGTGTGATAATAAATGTACACACACTATAAACTATAAACACCCTTTCTACAGCAAGGAACAGTGAGTTCCAGCGGGTCTGATTGGGTCGCAGTCACGTTCCACAGTTTCAAAAGCCAAGGCTGACCTGCTGGTTTTGTTCCACAGTGCGCTGCATTTTGCAAATGCTGATCGTGACAGTCTCTTATAATATAATAAAAATAATGATGATGTCTGATGTCTAGGAAGTTAGCGAACACATCTTGGTACTCCACCTCCAAGTCACTCTCATCTTCATCTTCAAGAATGGAGTCTTCTTCCTCCTGTGCGTCATCTTCTTTCTCCTCCCCATATACTCGAAAGGCCTTCAAAAAGTTTGAGCCACTATCTGTAGTCGTCATCGTAACCTTTCCTCTGATTTTGTACTTCGTCTAAAGCTGCAGCAATGACATCAAATGTGTGTGAACCCGTCATCCGTCTGCAAGCCGAGGCTGCCGAACATCTCTCTAAAGAGGTTTTGTCAATCCAGTGGCAGGTGACCCTCAAGTAACTGCGTTTCCTGGCTGACCAGCAGTCTGCTGTAGAAGACACATAATCAGCATCATTTCATTTCTGGACTAGTGCACTTTTCATATTTTCAAACGCATCCTGTATTTGAGGCGTGATGTTTTGTCATCACTGTGCACTGAGGTTGCAAAGTTTCTATAAATTTTCTTAAATGATGGCAATTCCACGACAGAAAATGGTTGGTTGCCTTCACAGACAAAACTGACCAACAGTTTGTCAACTACTACCTGCGTTACTCTTGTGACGGGGCGGAAAAGGCACTTTTTATGGTAGGATTTTCTTTGAATGTGAGGCAGCTGATCCTCTCTTTCTGGACTCGATTAGATCTGTATACACCTTCAACTTGTTTGAATGAATCCTCTGATGATCTATTATATGATCCATCTATTACAGTGGTTCTCAAACTTTTAGAGCATCGTACCCCTGAGGCATTTAACATCCTTCTGCGTACTTCCTCTTTCACTTAAAGGGATCCCCTGGTGTTAAGACTGTATGGCTAAATATAACGTAAATGATGTCTCTTACTGAAAATAGTAGTAGAAAACCATTGATCAAAACTTCTCTCAAAATGGGTGCCACGGATGCGAAAAAAATGCAGAAATTGAACCTGATCCGAATATTTTTTGACGGACGAAAGTTTCGGAGGCAGTGTGCAAACGTGATTGACATAATGTGACATCGACACACTGTTGTGCGGTGAATTTTGTCAGTGTGGGTGTGTCCCCTTAGAGAGTCTCTTAGAGTTCCGAACTTTGATACTTTTTGGGTAACAGATACCACTAGATACGCCATTATGGGCTGAAAATACTAACTGGACCATTGAATCCTTCACATCTTACGCACCCAAAATCAGTGAATTTCACTGCCAAATCAGAAGCGCAATAGAACAGTTTTTAAATTAAGTCACCAGTAAATTGTATGATCCTACAGTAAATGTTGTATTGTCTTATATATGTTTTATTTTACCAGTTGTGGAATCCAACCATTCATCCATCTGAGGTAACGTAAGTTAGCCTACTTTATTGAGTATTTCCATTTTATGCAACTTTACACATTTATTAATAGTAAATTAATAATTAATACATTTAAGATCATCATGTTTGCAGCGAACAATATATTTCAGACCTAGTGGAGTAATAGTAATAATATCTAGATCTGAATTGAAATATATATTGTACGTTTTAATGGATCACGCTACAAACATAATGATCTTATAACACATGATGCATTGCTGTGTCCGCTATCCCATAATTCACACTTTTGGACACTTTTGCTTTAACGGACATTAGACAACACTGCAAAATCAAAGTGAATGAAGTGTGATACTATAGCTATATCTTCTAAAGAGATTCAACTATTTTTGTGTATTTTTGTGACATTGTCACTTTGTAAAGTGCCTCTGATATGATTTGTATTTTGACTTTTTGTGAGCACTTGAAGGTGCAACATAACAAAACTCACCTAAAAATCACAGGCATGGTCATGTAATAATTTATTTACAGATTACAGTTGTTAAAGAGGCAGTTTTAGTGCCAGAGATGTCCGCCTTCTCTACGATATTAATAAATGACTGGTCTTTTATTTGGGGTGCTCAGTATCAAAACAGTTTTGTACTTAATCATAAAAACATCTTTCAAATGTTTTAAAACTGTAAACACTTTAAAACTGTGAGCATAAAAGATTTAAACTGAAAACACTGACCCCAGCCAAGGAGCGTCAGCGTGAATTACCAATCCACAGGGGTAGTGGTTGACCCTTTTAATTTGGCAATATTCTCAGATCGCATCCGCCTCCAATTCAAGCCCCCTGCTGCCGTCTGACGGGTCCCTTGACGGTTAGCCAGACCTTCTTCGGTGTTTTCTCGAGCGTGGCAGAATCTTCAGAGAGGAAGCTAGGGTGATTGGGTGGTCACACAGGAACTGGCAAAACACGTGCCATCATCTGTGCCAGATTTGATTGGTTTAGATTTGAATGAATTTGAGCTTCAAGAACCAATGAGATTCATTCTCATGTTACGCATCACGTTTGAGCTTCAGCAAGAACCAATGAGATTCATTCTGGTGTTACGCATCACGTTTGAGCTTCAGCAAGAACCAATGAGATTCATTCTACGCATCACTTGAGCTTCAGCAAGAACCAATGAGATTCATTCTCGTGTTACGCATCACATTTGAGCTTCAAGAACCAATGAGATTCATTCTTGCGTTACGCATCACATTTGAGCTTCAGCGAGAACCAATGAGGTTCATTCTCATGTTACGCGTCACGTTTGAGCTTCAAGAACCAATGAGATTCATTCTCGTGTTACGCATCACATTTGAGCTTCAGCGAGAACCAATGAGGTTCATTCTCGTGTTACGCATCACGTTTGAGCTCAGCAAGAACCAATGAGATTCATTCCGTTACGCATCACATTTGAGCTTCAAGAACCAATGAGATTCCTCACGTTACGCATCACATTTGAGCTTATGAGGTTCATTCTCATGTTACGCATCACGTTTGAGCTTCAAGAACCAATGAGATTCATTCTCGTGTTACGCATCACGTTTGAGCTTCAGCAAGAACCAATGAGATTCATTCTCGTGTTTGAACTTCAGCAAGAACCAATGAGATTCATTCTCATGTTACGCATCACATTTGAGCTTCAAGAACCAATGAGATTCATTCTCGTGTTACGCATCACGTTTGAGCTTCAGCAAGAACAACGACATGGTTAAATATCTTTGAATAATTCTTAGTTGAATCAATATCAAGATATTTACAGATAGATGAATTAAACCTGTCACTCATATCTTTTAAGTTGTTGTGATAACGCCGTAGGTCACGTGATGAACGATGATGATCACATTCACTCTTAACGTGATCAGGCTATAAAGTACGCACTAATTTTCTGGTGTTACGCAGCACGTTTGAGCTTCAGAACCAATGAGATTCATTCTCGTGTTACACATTTGAGCTTCAGCAAGAACCAATGAGATTCATTCTCGTGTTACGCATCACGTTTGAGCTTCAGCAAGAACCAATGAGATTCATTCTCGTGTTACGCATCACGTTTGAGCTTCAGCAAGAACCAATGAGTTCAGTTACGCATCACGTTTGAGCTTCAGCAAGAACCAATGAGATTCATTCTTGTGTTACGCATCACGTTTGAGCTTCAGCAAGAACCAATGAGGTTCATTCTTGTTACGCATCACGTTTGAGCTTCAGCAGAACCAATGATTCATTCTGGTGTTACATCACGTTTGAGCTTCAGCAAGAACCAATGAGATTCATTCTGGTGTACGCATCACGTTTGAGCTTCAAGAACCAAGATTCATTCTGGTGTTACGCATCACGTTTGAGCTTCAAGAACCAATGAGTTCATTCTCGTGTTACGCATCACGTTTGAGCTTCAGCAAGAACCAATGAGATTCATTACGCATCACGTTTGAGCTTCAGCAAGAACCAATGAGATTCATTCTCGTGTTACGCATCACGTTTGAGCTTCAAGAACCAATGAGATTCATTCTCGCGTTACGCATCACGTTTGAGCTTCAAGAACCAATGAGATTCATTCTCGTGTTACGCATCAGTTTGAGCTTCAGCAAGAACCAATGAGATCATTCTCGTGTTACGCATCACGTTTGAGCTTCAAGAACCAATGAGATTCATTCTCGCGTTACGCATCACTTTGAGCTTCAAGAACCAATGAGATTCATTCTGTTACGCATCACGTTTGAGCTTCAAGAACCATGAGATTCATTCTCGTGTTACGCATCACGTTTGAGCTTCAAGAACCAATGAGATTCATTCAGTTTCTCCAAGCTTCAAGAACCAATGAGGTTCGTGTTACGCATTGAGCTTCAGCAAGAACCAATGAGATTCATTCTCGTGTTACGCATCACGTTTGAGCTTCAGCAAGAACAACGACATGGTAAATATCTTTGAATAATTCTTAGTTGAATCAATATCAAGATATTTACAGATAGATGAATTAAACCTGTCACTCATATCTTTTAAGTTGTTGTGATAACGCCGTAGGTCACGTGATGAACGATGATGATCACATTCACTCTTAACGTGATCAGGCTATAAAGTACGCACTAATTTTCTGGTGTTACGCAGCACGTTTGAGCTTCAAGAACCAATGAGATTCAGACGTTTGAGCTTACCAATGAGATTGCATCACGTTTGAGCTTCAGCCAATGAGATTCATTCTTGTGTTACGCATCATCAGCAAGAACCATGAGATTCATGTTACGCATCACGTTTGAGCTTCAGCAAGAACCAATGAGATTCATTCTCATGTTACGCATCACGTTTGAGCTTCAGCAAGAACCAATGAGTGTTACGCATCACGTTTGAGCTTCAGCAAGAACCAATGAGATTCATTCTACGCATCACGTTGAGCTTCAGCAAGAACCAATGAGATTCATTTTTTCAGCAAGTGAGATTCATTCTCCATCACGTTTGAGCTTCAGCAGAACCATGAGATCATTCTCATGTTACGCATCACTTTGAGATTCATTTCACGTTTGATCTTCAGCAAGAACCAATGAGATTCACGCATCACGTTTGAGCTTCAGCAAGAACAACGACATGGTTAAATATCTTTGAATAATTCTTAGTTGAATCAATATCAAGATATTCACAGATAGATGAATTAAACCTGTCACTCATATCTTTTAAGTTGTTGTGATAACGCCGTAGGTCACGTGATGAACGATGATGATCACATTCACTCTTAACGTGATCAGGCTATAAAGTACGCACTCTTTTAGCGCTCGTCGAGTCAGTACTTGTTGAAATTAAGTAGCTGCTCAGAGTCGAGGCTGTAATGTGATTGGTTGATGAGACACAGCTGATCCACGCTGAGGTTTGATCTCCTGATAGAAGAAGATCTGGAGGAATCACAGCTGGAAAACGGCCGTCGTTCCGGTGAGTCTCTCTGTTTGACTGTCAATATGACATCATGAACACAGTATTTTACCTTACTTTAGTTCAATATGCATGTGTATATAATACATATACATTCACATAGGAATATTAAATTATTAATTTAATTTAAATGATCATGTGTAAGTGTTAAATTGAGTGGTAAATGTCTGTTGCAATGTTTAATGTGAAAATGAGTGTCTTTTGGATCAAATTGTTAGATGTTATTTAACTGAAATCATGAGATTTGCAAATAGTCGTCATGTGTTGCACACGTTATTGCCCTTTGAATCGCTCTTTCAGACTGGAATCAGCGGAAGATCCTGTGAATCCACTTCACTAGGACGGATCAAACCTCTGAAGTGACAGAAAAAGTGCAGAAGAATTAAAGGGGTCGTTCTGACATCACTTCCTCACCCTCAAGTTGATCAAACCTGTACGAGTTTCTTTCTTCTGCTGAACACAAAGAAGATATTTTAAAGGATGTTGGGAACCGGACAGCTGACGGCACCCATTGACTTCCAGAGTGTTTTTCCTACTGTGCTTCCCAACATGGTTGAGGGTGAGGAAGTGATGTCAGAGTTTTCATTTTTGGGAGCAGGATTGAGAACAACTGGATTAAATTATTGGAAGATTTGCAAGGGAAGGATTACAGAAGGGCAGGAATGGCGGTATTTGAGTCATGTCTGCAGGGAAGATGAAGGCTGTGAATAGAAAAATATAGTAGATTTGATTTTTAGTAGTTCTGCTTTCATTGTCATTTTATTTTATTTTTATATGTGTTTTAGTGCATCAGGTTATTTTATTTCAAATAATGAAGTTGTTTTATCTAGAGGATCTGCTGTGACTGACTTCTCCCTTATCTTTCTCTCTGTTAGATTCACAGCAAGGGCCAAGATGGGCGAGGAGATGTTCCCGGAGGACACCGGCTGGAGCAAGAAGGTGGCGAGGGAGGCAGCGGCCCAAGCTGCTCTGGAGGAGCTGAAGAACTAAATATTAAATCATCCTATTTTGCACTGTATTTCTAATCGGTTTCTATTTTTTTAATACCATGTTTTTATAACTTATGTGGGCTTCATTTGTATTTTAACTAAGAAAATGACTTTTCATCCATTTGTATTTACTGACTTTTACCTCGTTTTTATTGAAGATTTTGTATTTGTCAGTTTTAGAAAAGTTTTTCCCCTTCAACATCATTTCTTTGATTTTTGCTTGTAATAACATCAAAATAGAAGG
The DNA here is from genome assembly GCA_028476615.1 of Culter alburnus. Taxonomy (NCBI): domain Eukaryota; kingdom Metazoa; phylum Chordata; class Actinopteri; order Cypriniformes; family Xenocyprididae; genus Culter; species Culter alburnus. Next base: position 15,371 of record JAOTNS010000976.1, on the reverse strand, counting down.
CAAGAAAAAAAAATACAATAATAACGATAACAACAATGTAACACCACCCGGTTTCAGAGATCCACTCATTCGGCCAAATAAAGAGCATCCAGTTTCAGCTTTGCACACATTCGGCCAGAGGAAGGGACTGGAGGTGTCCTTCATTATGAAAGGCCCAAATGGACCGGAACACGCGCCCAGGTAACACATCTAGTGCTGAACTTTCTCAAGTGTGTGAGTTTCTCTCAACAGCTGCTGTTTCTGTAACCTGATGATCCTCAATAAAGTGAATGTTGAACCTGTAGCACTAGTGTTGAGACTCTTGACTGCATTGACCAGTCAGTCGTGTTTGCTATAGTGTTGGCATGACATATTGAGCCTCATTGTGCACAATGTGTAGATGTTAAATGCAGAAGACATGATCTATCAATGTATGAAATGTGTTTCTCAACTGGTGGGTCACGGAGTGTGCAGTCTAAGAAACAACATCAAACGTGATTGAAGTGTTTTTCTGAAGCGAGACGAAAGCCGTGCGTGAACGCTGTTGACTCTTCTGTCAGTAAAGACTGTCTGGCTGCTGGAAAAGCACATTTCACCAACACACACATCAGTTACGCAGAGATTTCTGTCACTGCCGTTTGAAACTTGAACAATTGTGGTCCGAACAAGTCTAGTGTTCATCACAAAGGCGAGAGCGAGTGCTGCTATTGAAGCTACTTTTGAGCCGTTTCTCGATGAGGATCAAACACGAGCCTCGTTCTGTGTTTCTGTATGGGGAAATATAAACCTGTAGTGATTCAGAAATGACTGTAAGGAAGCATCAAGTGTTTGATTTCTAGGTGGCGCTGGTGTTTCCTCAGCGAGAGTCGTGGATCGCTGTGTGCACTGGGACTCTTTCTGGGCATGTGCTGGAGAAATCAACAGATCATTCATTTACCAAAGCAGAATTTACCTGTTTGCTATCAGCTGCTTTTGTCATTTCATTCATGGCTTCTTGTTCCACACATCTGATCAGAAGATTGGGAATTTTTACTCTTATTTTGTAAGTGTTCAGAAATAAGTATTTGATATTCATGTTTTTTATCTGCACATGATGTATTTCTGCCACATCTGCTTTGCTCAAAGTGCTCAAATAGAGATGTGGCAATGCAAAATTAAATCATTTCTTCATTTAGCTGTGAGCTGATTGTGTTTTCTTTAGCAGAGACTGACGAGACGTACCTGGACATTTGAACATGAGACCTGAGAGACTCCAGCGGAGAGGCTTATTCCTGTGAAGGAGTTTCCTGGAGTAAGTCGTCACACACTGAGTTTTGTCTGTGCAATGCAGGGATTGTTGTTGAACATAACTGAACTCATTTCTCCCGTCAGATCAACTTTGTGATGAAGATTCTGGGGCTGCAGATCAGGATCATTGAGGAGGACACGGGGTGAATTTCAGGATCCATGAAGGACGAGATCATGGTAATGAACCAGCACTATGGTCAGAGGTTTGCTGTGCAAATGATTCACTTGAGTTTCTGATTAAGTATTTATGTATTATGTCAGTTTAAGAAATGTTAGTGTTCCAGTTTTTGACTGTTTTAATGTTTTATTCTCTTCAACACTCGTGATTTGCAGCTTGTAAATAAAGCTCATCTTGGTTCTTGTTTCTCATCTCTGGTGTGATTCTTGTGTCCGTCGGCTCCGTTATCACTGAGTTACAGCATTATAAAAGTAACTAATTACCAGGGAAAGTAACTATTGCGTTTATTTATTTTTTTAAAAATGGGTCAAATAACTTGGATGCCCTTAATATTAAATAAATTTAAATCTGGATCCGATTTCTTGGTAGCAAAAAAACGTAGTTTCATATTTGTTTAAATACTCCTATGTTATGTTTTCAATTCATCTATTTGATTATGAAAAGTGAACAGCAAGAGTAAGATGCATCAAAGATGCGCAATATATCGGGAGGCATGGAGTGGGTCAGACATGATTTTGACCATTAAGTTTTGTTTTCTTAAGCCTTTCTTAAAGTAAATTTCATTTAGTAAAAAATGTATCTTAATTTTAATCAATGTTTCATCAACCAATTGCCTGGATTTAATAAGAAGCAAATATAGCAAACAATAATCCTGACATGAGGCGCTGGCGCGATCACATGCGCGTGAACTGAAGCGCGTTTTATAATGAACCGAGGCAGCTTTCCTCACAGACATGAGAATATCTATAGAAAGCTTGAAATATCTACTTTAAAACTAAATAATTAAAAACGAAAAGAAATAGGCTACTCTGAATGACATGTGCATTTTCTCAGGCGGTCCACGGAGATGATGAGAGTCAATGTCAACTTCATCTTTGCAGCCGACACTGATTCAGAAAATATTAATAAACAATTGAAATGTCTCCTTGATGTTTTTGTCACATTCATAATCATTACTTTTGCCGGTTCTTTATGGCAAGCTTTATGTGTGCGCTTGAGTGCTATGGCCTTTAAGAAATTGAATTAATATAAATGTGATTACTCAACTAATGGCTTAAATGAAAAACTACTAGTCGACTAGAAAAAAAAAAACTTATTTCACATATTTTCGATCCAGTTTGAGTTCGCGCTCCGCTCGCATGCTCACAGACACACACAGAGCATCGTGCATTATTATCAGTTTAAAATTATATATATATATAAAAAACTAAAATTATTTATAATCTGGTGTAACATCATTTCCCTGCTACAGCAACAAAGCACAAAGATTATTGTGATTTATTGGATGGGAGGCGCTACATATTCTGCTCATTCATCAGCTGAAAACAGACTAATCGATATTTTTTACCCAGCCCTATTTTCAACCAAACATAATTCATGCTTTCAAAAGATGAATCAAAGACTCCTTTTTTACATTTAATGTTCACAGTAAGTATTTTGCAGAAAGACGGGGACATGACTGAGATATAAATACACTCTCTTTGTTAAAACAACACTGCCCTTTAAAGTTATATTTAGGAAGTCACAACGCTTCAGTGCTGCGTCACGTCCATAACGATTTACAGATTAAGTATATATTGTATAACGATGATTAATACAAATAATTGAACTTTCTGAGCAAAGACAAAATATGTCAATATATGCTAATTATGATTTACAATTCAACTTTTTTGCTCTGAACTATTGTTATGATGCATTACGGATGTAACCATTATGGATGGTTCATAATAAATATATGCATGTGACCAGCGCATATTTGTTCACCATGATATTGCTGTTAAATTTACTGACATTGATCTCTATTACTGTATATATTGGAACATTTCAGAAAACAATTTATTCTAATAACATTTTAGAAATAAAATTAATAATGAAAACATCATGAAAATTTACATATCACCATAATGTTAGCATTATTACCTGAAAGATTATTATCTGAGAGAGAGAGATGAACAGGCGTGTGTACAACATGTTATTCCAAGGCAAGCACTCCAGAGCACACAGAATTTTGTTGAATCTCTGGCCTTCGATCCAGACAGTCCGCACTGTATGTTAGGTCAGTGTGCTGAATGCAGGAATGGCAAGCTGTTGGAAACGCATGTCCTCAGTAACATCCCAGAGGAAGACAAACAAATGAATGTGACCTGGTACACATGGCAAGCAACAGGAGGGCTGCCGAATAAGGTCCACTAGGTGATGTACTTGGTCTTCTCAAGGCAGCTGCTACAACATTTCTGCATCACTGTTTTTTAAAGAGAAAACAAAGCACATTTTTCCAGGCCAAAATATTGCAAGCAAAACCAGACAAGGAAACTGTGGTGCTGCAGGTAGATTTTGCTGAAAACGACACCGCTGCTTACCAAGATCAGATCCAGTCAACACACTGGCATCAAAGATAAGGGTTTCCCTGTGTTCTGTGTCTGATGGAGATCCAGAGTCGTATGCCGTAGTGAGTGACAGCCTGGAACACCACAAGAGGTCTGTGGCAGCGTTCCTCACTAAGATTGTGGAGGACATTCAAGACAAACATCCTGCAATGAGAGTGAGGCACATATTTAGTGATGCCTCTCAGTTTAAAAACAAGTTCCTCTGGTGTTTCCTGTCAACCACATTCAAGGAGCTGTTTCCATCTTTAAGGGTACAGCGGCACTTCTTTGCCACAAGCTACGGCAAAGGTGCAGTGGATGGTGTGGGATCAACAGTGAAACGTGCGGTTAGCACTGATGTCCAGCAGTTGCCTTTTTTTACAGTTTCCAGCAAGTTGAGAATGTTAGTGACAGCCTGGGATGATGAATTCTCTGCCAACAAGAAGTCTTTGTAGAGATGAACATGCTCTGCATGGTATTTCACTGCCTCAAACCAGCTCTACCTTGCTTCTGGGGGAACCCTGGCCTGGACTATCCTGCACATGAAGCCGTTCCTGTCACTGATGCATGCAAAGGCCCACTAAAGCTATGTTTCTGCATTGCTTTTGTCTTTTACAGGTGACAGCTGTGGTCTTTTAGTGTTTCATTTTGCTGTAGTTCAGTAGGCAAGTGGCAACTATAAAGTCAAAACTGAATTCCAAGACCGAGCTTATGTATTATAAAAATGTTGTATCCTGTTTTCCATTTGAAAAGGGTCATTAATCATGAATGCATCTGTCATTAGTTTTTATCTTTTAACAAATGCACTTTATGGTATTGTTATTAGACAAAAGCTCAAAATTCAGGAGGAGTCCTTAAACCTTGATGCAGTAAAGAGCGAGTTGGCAGATGACCTGCTTAAAGACTGGACCAGTGAAATCCAGCAGCGGCTGATACAGGCAGGCATATTTTACATTACTTTAGCACTGTACTTTTGTAGTGTTGTGTATGATTTTTCTGTTTACACTTAAATTTAAGCCTCATCCTTATGCCTCTGATGTAATCATAATGTACATGTTTTTCTATTGTAAAAGCATATTATCAATAACTTATCAATAAGACAACTGAGACTCTTTATGTGAGCATCAGTCAGAGGAAGCAGGATCTTTACTGTCAAAAGTTAGATCATTTTAAACATCAATCATTTTAAAGCTTTTAAAGACAGATTCACACCGCTTTTCAGAAGAGTGCCGAGCCTTTACAGCTCACGCTAGTTTGGATACTCCGGCAACTACAACTGGAGTTGAATAGAAATCCCAAAAATGGATCAGTACCATGTTATATATTGTGAATGTTCGCAAATCACCTTAGTGAATGTGTTTGATATAGTGCATTTTCCAAAAATCCCCATATCTGATTTGGTCCAGTTGGATATTGTAAGCCATAATATTTCTTCAGATGTGGTCATTTAAAAAAAAGTTTCTGTATCCTAACATTATATTTGTGTTTGTGGACTGTGGAGCTTTTTTAATTTATCTATGGTGCTATTACTGTAACAGTGTGGTCATTAACTTTATTGAAGGACTATAATTGACAAATTAATTAAACACAGAAAGCTGCAATAACTGCATATTATGTTATATAATGTTGTTCTCGTACAGCGGTTCCCAAACTTTTTGCAACACGCGCCCCTTTCTAGTGTTTGAAACCTGTCAAGCACCCCCAACACCTTACTTCAGTTAAACATCACATTTTTAATAGAAATAACCAAATACAAATGTTCACTGTATATTAGAAAACATCAACATTTCAGTTATAAATAAAACACATACAATTGCTTCACTCAAAAAAATGAATTGTTGGATTTAAGAAGTGTCAAGTGGTTCCACACAACTATATTGAGTAATTTGTACACAAGATGAACACATTTATTGACTTAATTTACCTTATTAAATGAACTATTTCCTTTATATAACAAACTCAACTGAATTGAGAGCAGGAATCCTATATTAAACATAAGCGTATATGAGGCTCACAGCCTAAACACAGACGACACTCTTCTGCATAATGGTGAACACAACATTCAAAAACATTACTGAAACTCCTCTAAATGCCCAACATAACTGAACATTAAACACTAACATAAACTAACAACATCTTTCCCTTACTGAAAACACATAAAATAACACTTTAATCCCTAAATTTACTCTCCTCATGCAGTCCCTTGCAAAGCATGCTGGGAACTACGAATTCACTGCCCACATTAATTTGTGTGTTTCACTCAGCAATGTTAAGTTGACTGAACAAACACTCACTAAGTAAAGCTGACAATACTCATTTTTAGTAGAAACAATGCAGTTAAGTTACGTTCATGTTCAAGTCTTTTAAGTATGAGGGTGGTTTGAGTGAAACTAACAACAGTGAAAGTTCATTTTTTTGAGTGTTCGTACCCTTTTTAGTGAGAAGGATGGTCCTGAATGTTTGCACACAAATCATCAAAATGTGGGGTAACAGTTTTACTCTCAAATCATTCTCGGCATATAGCCTGTGTCGATGTTTGGTTTTCAACATTGTCAGTGCAGAAATCCTGCCTCACATATTGCAAAGGGCATCAACACTTTAAGTGCTTGTTTTGACAATCTGGATATTCCTCCAGAAATCCACCAGTGACTTATTTTTAATCACATGCTCACCTCTCAGCCTATCGTGTAATGGCAGTGACATCAGTCACAACAGTCCCTAGTCTGCCTTCTCTAAAAAAATACATTTTAATCAAGCTAAAATCTACATAGTTCCCAACAAAGGAATTGTTTAGTGTAAAACATGCTGAAGATTGGCAAACAGGCTGTCCATTAACTAAATGATTAGCTATTTCCCCACAAAAGCTGTTTAATCAGCATAGTGAAGCCTCTCATCCATGACTTCCATTCAAAAAACAGCCTCTGGTCTCATTCCCTGCGTACCGCCGGGGGTAGCATTAGCCATTACACTTTTTTGGCTAAAGGTTGCAGGCTTGCCTTCCAGTGGCTTTGGTAACAGCTGATAGGCCTGTATAAATGTGTCTGTGTGGACATAATATTGCTGTAACCTACAGACTATGGTGTGATTATACACCTGTTAGCTCACCTGTTCACACTAACATTCTCTGGTTTTCCGGTTGGTGACAAATTCTGAAAATATTGCTGAAACTATATTGTCTTTTCATGGTTTTCGTTATATATATTAAAGAAAGATACTGACACCACAAGGTTAATTTTTTCAATTGCACAATAAACCAAGCATCCCAGAACACCTGAATGAGCTGAAGTAGATTATACTGATTTCATATAACAAATAAATGGGAAAATAAATAAATAACATTGTTAAAAAATATGCAGCTTTCATTTCAATGTTGCTATGTTCTTCTGTTACCTCACCTTATGAAGATTTAAAATGGGGTCATCCCTCTGGAAATGAAGGAAATAATGTCTAAAATCAGTGGCCTAATTAAGATTTTTGCAACCTTGTGTTATTCTCTGTCACCTGTTCTTTTGACCATGTGTGACTTGTGTACCTGGATATACAGTTATGAACACTGATGTAAACGGACAATTTATTTTGATACACATTCATTGGCATATATTCAGGTTGATCGGGAAACTTTTTCCCAGTCATCTCAATGGCCAAAGTGTCCCAGTCAACCTGAATTCACTGGTCATTAATGTTCATAAACATGCATGTTCATCATGGGGTTTTAATTAGGGGCACATGAAATTCTGAAATTGAAATTTTGAAAGAAAAAAAATGTTTTAAACTATGTCAAAACATATATCACAAATCCTGGAATAAAGATGGCAATATGGCCTTGATTTGCTTTTGATTAATAGATGCTTTGAATAATGTGTGATGGAGTGAACATGTGACATTGTGTGAGACATTTAATGACATTTTGTTTTTGTACAAAAGAGGACATGGACTTGCCAACAACAAACTTCAGCTACTGTAGCAGTCCCTTAATATATGGAAATATGACACATAAGAAAGCTATTCTCAGATCAAAAAATTACATTTTTAGTCAAAGATTTTGACATTTTTAATGACTTTTTTTATTTACTTAAAACTATTTTTATAACATCAAAACGTTATCTTTTTACAGGCAGTGGCCATCAAATCATTAGCACAAATGCATTATTTGAATGTCTGGAATCACTGTAGTTTTTTTTTTTTAAGAAATTAATTTCACAAGGATGAAGTTTATTCAACAAGGATTAATTAAATAGATTTAAAAAAGAAAAAGACATTTCTAATGTTACAAAAGATTGAATACTGTTCTTCAAACTTGCTGTTCTGTGAATCTCAGGTCATGGTTTCTGTTTTCAGCCTGATAATAGCAGCTCAGAATGATTCTTGATCATCAAATCATCATATCAGAATGATTTCTGAAGGATCAGGTGACACTGAAGACTGGAGGAACAGGAATAAACAGCCATTTGAAATATATTAAAATAGAAACAAATCACAAAATTACTGTTTTGCCTTTAATGATCAAATAAAGCTTAAACAAGAATTGTATTAATCCTTTTGAAGAGCATATCATATCAAAATGAACAAGAGCACAATAACAGAACTGATATCGGTCCTCAAAAACAGTACACAGGTTTATTTCAGTTGTTACAGGCAGTGATGAACTCAATGATAATAACTGATGAAATACAGAGTTTTAAAAACATGGCAAAGGAAGAGCAGAACGCTCTGAACTCATGTAGACGATAGCTGAAGTTGTTACACAAAGTGTCTGTCATTCAGTTACAGACGACTGACAAATCCAGCATACTAATGACAACATTATGAAACTGTTAGCAGAAGAAAACACTGTAGTTTAGGCGTAAGTCAGCCGCCCGTGACGCTGAGAGTATAGTTATCTTTTATGGAATAATCCACTAATGCTGGAGATTCGTTAACTAATATTCTCAGTCGCAACGTGCAATCGCGCATGTCTGCCAAATCATTAATATTCATGGAGCTCCGCCTTCAGATAGCTGTTCTCACTGTCCAATGACAGCGCGTGTTACATTCACCGTGACAGAGGATTGTGCTCTTCACACTGAGGTGAAAGCGATTGGTTGCTCCACGTGTGTCCTGACCAATGCGTTTTTTAACTCGACTGCACAAACGGATAAAGAAAAGCAATTGGCCAATGCTTTTTACAAGAGATTTAAATGATTTATTAATGTACGTTTAAAACATGAATCAAATAAACAGTTTTAAATGTGTGTATTTATTGATGCGTGTAAAATGTCCATTGTTGTTTTGAAGATTAAATTGTGAATTGATTGTTGGTATGTTTTTCAGGGGTTAGGTGGATCTAAATCTGTAAGTGTCACTCCTGCTCTCCATAACGACACCACATGACACAATATACATGAGTTTCAACATTTATACAATATTTCAACATTTACTTCATCATGTGAATTCTGAGTCATTAACCATCACATTTATTGTGTCCTGATATTTCAGTGTTAATGTCTGAAGAGACTCTACAACAGTTTCACTGAGATGATCAGGATAATTAACCCTAAACCCAGGATAGAGCGGTTGAGTGAATGTGGTCTGGACTGTGGATGAGGTCATTGTGTCTCCAGAGACGCTGTAGAATGAACAGATGTTCCTGCACTGTGATCCCCATACACTCCTACTCTATAGTGATCTCCTCATTCACTGTTCTGCTGATGATGATGGGCTTTACAGGAGATAATGTGTATGTTTGTGTGTGTGAATGAGTAACTGTCAGGATAGCAGATCAAACTCCAGGACTGATCATTATATCCAAACTCACACTCATGACCCCGTCCCTTCCTGCTGATGCTCTTATATGACACTGATATATACACACCTCCACTCCACTCAATCTCCCAGTAACAGCGTCGATCACACACACTCTCTCTACACAACACCTGAGGATGATGATCAAATCTGTCTGGATGATCAGGATACGACTGTGGTGTGAGAGTGTTAGTAATCACTGTGTTCCTCTCAGACAGACGGAGGTGTTCATTCACTGTGTTCAGATCCAGAGTGATCCGATGGGAATCTGATGGAGATAAACACATCACAATCAGGAATCATCAATCTGTCCATCTTTTAATCTACACTGTAAACATGATTTCTGCTGCTTGTTAAATGAACTTCATTAAAATGAGTTAAAGCACACAATTACTGCACATTCTGTCCTGATTTGATGGAGTAAATCCACTTAAACACGTCAAACTGAAGTTGACTTCATCATTATTGGTGTTGAAGGAACTGAAACTGGGCAGTTCCCAGCATGCTTTGCTCTGGTCTGGAGACTTTAAAAATAAAAATTATAATGTTACTTGATTTGTGACACCATTAGTATTGTGATACTTATGTTTTTTCTCTCTTTTTCATTTCAATTTGGATACAGTGTTTGATATAGAATGATATGTATCTTTAATCTTCACTCCTGTTTTCCCTGAAGTAGCATAAACCAGCTGATTGTTATAGACTAATTAACTGCTGCTCAAGATGAACTTTCAGTGTGTTTGCTGTTCACACCCTGACGAAGGCAATAGGTGTGCAGCTTGTGTGTATCACCTGTTTTTAAGTAACAGCCAAGATGAAATAAGGCTTTTTAACATTACTTTCGCTCGATTCGAGTGCCTTGGATTACCTTCTATTATAATAAATAATTGTGTGTTTGACAGTGAACTCTCACAGAAGACGAGATAAATAGACGAGATGCTGTAAATGCTTGAATAATGTTTCTGGATGTTCAGTTCTTCTCTCAGTCTTTATTCATCTTTTTCCATGGTTTCTCAGCAGAAATTAATAAAAGTTGATTATGCCATTGTATCGTAACTGTATAGTATAGCGGACCCATGTAACGCAGAACGAACCCTATCTGGATTATAAACCTGGTCATGTCTTCTGATAGTTACTGAAGCATTAAAGAGCGAACAGATTGGAGATTAAAATAATATCAGATTTGTCTCATTTTACATAAACACAAAAAATATAGATGAAAAATAAACTTAAGTAATAAATTAACTTTTGCTATTGTTAAATAAATTTTCAGTGATATCTCACAAAGATTTCTGATTTTTTGTTATATTGTCTATATGGCTACTAGTAAATAAGTTTGTTCATGCTAGTGCGTGTTGAAGTTTTTAAACCACGTGGTTACAACTAACCCCGCATTACATGATTAACGAACACAAGCCTCACTTTCTTTCCTCGTGAATGCTTCACTTTGTGCATTGAATGTTTGAACCAGACCATTACCAAGTTCAAAACCCTTTACTAACATTTTAAATACATAACAATATACACTACCGTTCAAAAGTTTGGCATCAGTAACATTTTTAATGTTTTATAAAGAAGTTTCGTCTGCTCACCAAGACTGCATTTATTTAATTAAAAATACAGTAAAAACAGTAATATTGTGAAATATTATTACAATTTAAAATAACTGTTTTCTATGTGAATATATAGTAAAGTGTAATTTATTCCTGTGATCAAGCTGAATTTTCAGCATCATTACTCCAGTCTTCAGTGTCACATGATCCTTCAGAAATCATTCTAATATGATGATTTGATGATCAAGAAACATTTATTGTGCACAGATGTCAAAATATTTGTGTATAATATATTTTTTTCAGGATTCTTTGATGAATATAAAGTTCAAAAGAACAGCGTTTATTTGAAATATAATCTGTTGTTACATTTTAAATGTCTTTACTGTCACTTTTGATCGATTTAATGCATCCTTGCTGAAAAAAATATTAATTTCTTTAAATTCTTCTCAAAAAATTAAAATATAAATTCTTACTGACCCCAAACCTTGAACGGTATTCTCTATCTATCTATCTATCTCTATATATATATATATATATATACAATAACATTGTAATGTTCTGTCATTACCGGTAAACAATAAAGCACAGCACAATTTACTTGCCTTAAACAACTCAGTAGGAATATTAGTATATTGTAATGATTGGTTTTTGCTGTTACATTATTGGCAGACTTTTAATAAGTGAATTATATTATCAGAAAACTGAACTCATTTAGCGTCGTCGCTTTTATATTGTGCTTAATGGATAAACAGCGGATGCTGCGCACTCAGGTTTATGGCTGCTGTAATGTCACCTGACACAAGATGGGCTGTTTCAACACTCTTGATGCTCTGAAACTTTTTTCCCCGAAATTCAGAGAAAAGCTTCAAAGATTTAAGAGCTCATTTCTCCATCCCTACTCTAGTTTAGGCCTTTTGCAAATGTTTCAATCAAGTTTAGCGTTTTAGAGAGCGTTTTAACATGTTGAGCTGTTTTGTTAATCTGTAATGTCATTTTTTATTGGTGTGGAAAAGCGACGAAACTAAACTATCCAATCAGATGCATCCAGCCATGCACACACATACACACTTTTGACTTTACAAAAACACGAACACACACCTTTATTTACTCTCATCTCTCTTAATATGTCATGAGTGTACGCAGACAGATTTAATAATCCATTTAAAATGATGTAAAAAATAAAAACGGCATTAATTAGCGCCTCTCAGTGCGTACAGCTGCAGGTGCCACTGCATCATGAGCCTCCTAAAGAGTGTGTGTGTTACTGCCCCCTAGAGGAACATGATGAAGCTGATCTGACTGAGACTGATCACCAACATTAAATACATTCATACAGTGTTCAATCTCCATCTTCACAGGGAGTGTCTTGTACTTGCACCTGAAAGATCATCTACATTCATATATTTATGTCGTTTGTAACTCAGGATTACCCTAAACCATGTGACGTGAGTGACACAAACATTTGAGAGGCTGTGGGGAGAGGCAGGGAAGTTTGGCTCTCATTTCTCGGTTTCATGTTGAAAGTTGTGAATATTTAGATATGACTTGTTTCATAAATGTTCATCTTACGGGCAGCATTTAAAACAGCATGAAGTGTGAAATCTACTGACCTTTCTGATAAAAGTTTATATATTTTCCATATTTACCATATCTGGAGGGGACTTACATGTTTAAAAGCTGTCGTTGAGTGTTATCTTATTACGTTTATGGAAGTTTCATGAATTTAAAATGATTAGCCTGTAAATGTTTGTTTCACCCGCGTCACGTTGCCCGTTTGGGTATAATCAGCTGAAACACAACGCTTGTTTGGCAATGCGTGTCCAACATTATAGCCAGATTTATTCTCTCATAACTTTAAACACTGAACAATAAGTATAATGCCTATTTAATGAATATATGTGTATATCTAATAGCAAGTTTCTAGGCCCTATAAATGATCAATATGACCAAAACTTTTGCTGAAAAACTTGTTGTTTCATGTAGTGATATGACTCAAGTATTGTTGATCATTATATCATTGTTATCATTTGTTAATATGGTTCTTGTGTTAAATGAATATGAAAATATATTTGTAATAGTGCTGTGCAATGATGCCAACATCACTTAAACCTGCAGACGCTGGCGGGTGACGCTAGAGGGCGTCGGAGCCGCAGGACAGGAGCTTCATTTCAGATGAAGAATTCCTGAATAACTCATTCCTTGCTCAGAGGGCTGTTTCATAAAAGATGCTTAAAAAGCGAGGATTAAACTCCAACCTGACTTGAATTAACCTAACAAATGATTTGGGCTAAAACGGTTTCATAAAAGGTAATTGAAGTTCACGCAGTCCGCTAATTTCGATCCAGGTTTACCTAGTCGATAATTTCGCGTGCAGCTTTTTTTAAGCGCCCTAGAGGTCGATAATGGATCAAATCGATCCACCATAGGAAGGCATACATTTTGTGCTATTTTATGCGTTGAGACATGGTGTTTTCCTCCGTGCATAACTTACCTTTCACAAATTTATTCTCCATCTGTAAATGTTAGAAAGTCATGCAAATATTTCCATTTTGCGGCTAAACTTCACAGTGACGGCGTTGCTGCGCGCTAACAGACGGAATAATTCTAAAATATACATTTCGCTAAAATATGTTGATGTTGTTGGACATTAAATGTTATTTACAATTTTAATCCTAACAAGTAGTGTATTTTTATGATAGTAACTGTAATGGACTATTGTTACTGGGGTAAATCAATACTTTGGGCCATTTACTGAGTTTAGATTCATCTTACCAATTAAATTTAGTCTGTGCATATTTTTTAATTTTTAATTTTGTGATCTTAATTCTCTGCTCTTCTAATAACCATAAAGAGTACTACTGCCAAACAAAACCAGAGAGAATGTCTTCATAGATTTTAAAACATTAAATATTGGGCACAAACATTTACCAGTAAGGGGAAATCCTGTAGTTTCTCACACACACACACACACCACATATATATATATATATATTCAGGTTGATAGGACACTTTTTCCCAGTCAGCAAAAAGTGTCACAATCAACCTGAATTCACTATATGAGCATATCACACGAGTATCCGTGCGATATGGCTGTATATCATCACTGCTGTGATTCGTCCGTAGCACAAGGCCCGCAGGTAATCACAGCGTGCTGAATATACAGCCATATCGCACGGCTACAGTGGTGATATTGCGTTTATACAACAGTTCGACGGCACGAGTGTGTAAATAAATAAGAAAACACGTAGTGTCTTTAAAACCCTTTTGTGCAGCCACTACTTCCTTGCGCCACATTCATATCTCAAATTGTCAGATGGACCAAGCCTCCGTACTAACTCTAAACGTCCTTCAGAACTAGTAACGAAGGAACGTTGAGACCCTCCATTGAAACTCATTGTTTTGTACAGTATTAGAGAGAGAGAGAGAGAGAGAGAGATGAGAGTAGGCTATTACGGTGTGTATATTGCATTCATTCATTCTTCAAGTCGATTGTCCATAATATTACATCCTTTATACCAGTTCCGTTTGAATGTCCGCTGAGGAAAGCGATCTTTGTATTTGTCCTTTTTTTCAGCTTTGGGAATTTCCATCCATAACACCACAGCGCTAAAACAACTTTCCTTTTGCAAAAGTTCCTTTCAATTTAAAGTCTCTTGTGCTTCACTGTCTAATTCTCCTGTAAGTGTTGCGCCATCTAATGTCGTATTAATGTATGTTCACTCAATCCATATACTTATGACATATTTCAATATAATAATATTATTGAACACTATAGCACAATTGTACAGTTTCATTCAAACAAAGCCTAGTTATAAAAAAAAAAAAAAAAAATAGGTCACCATTTTACCTGGTATGTGGGTTTTACAAATATTTAACGAATGAAAGGATTTTAAAGAGCTTGTGACAAAACCTCTTAACTCCATTGGTCCTCAAACTGTCAATCAAGCCTCATTAATCGCCTCACCTCGTGAATGAAGTGCTCACGCGTTTGGACATCTCTGTGCAATGCAAAGGTAAATCATTAAAGGTAAAAAAAAAAAATGTAAAGCTTTCTTTACTCAAAAAACATATGTTTTGATAAAGTTTAATGTTTTACGTATTTGAAGAGCTGAGAAGACTTGCCTGATATGTCCCTCTATTGTACGCCAATACCCTGCTATATAAGGATGCTACACCGTAACGTTCCTTATTAGTAGCAAATTAACCTACCAAACACATTCGAACCTT
>JAOTNS010000975.1:0-30945 GCA_028476615.1 Culter alburnus | reverse complement strand
AAATCCTATAAACTGCTCTAGGAAAGACAATACTGTTGATTTCGCACAATATGACATTACTTAATACAAAAATCAAACTACAATCACCATCATCAACCAGCGAAAGATGAAGTAACTACAGAGATAGAACGAAGTTTGATTTCTAATACAAGTAACATGGATTGCAGTTAGATGATTAGATCAGCAAGAGACAATGATCACAGAAACCTATCAAATTCAAAGAGCAGCACAAAGTAGTAGGTTGTTGTAATGATACAGGAATCATCTCTATTTAAAGATCTCTGGTTTCGTTTCAGAATGGGAGGTATGGTCAACCCGAGAGGTAGGAGTTAAGACAAGCCCATTTCTCAAAGAAGAGGTAACACTCAAAATCAGAGGTCAGTTACCATGGTAACTTACTCATGAGAAACCCTAACCTGGTCAGGAGCCGGTTAGCTTCAGTAAACCGAGTTTCTTTCGGTCTCTCACTTGTTGAAGTGCAAAGTGATGTTTGTAATAGTTCACTCACTCATTCACACTGCAAAAATTGTGATTTTTCACCTATTCAAGTACAAATATCTAAAAATTGCTTAATAAAGATGGGATTTGTATATTAAGCAAATGATAGAATATTAGTCTTGTTTCCTGGGTGGATCAAAAGTAAGTGCATTTGTATAGTAAGAAGGTATATCTTGCAGTGTGGTAATAAAAATAATCTTTAATGCTAAGGGAATAGTGTCAGAAGTGTCTACCAGGTGAAAAAAAGTTGCACAGCCAAATACACTTTATTTTAGTACACAGTAACGTCATAATGACTGAAGTGCTCTATTTTCACACGGAAACTTATTTGGACTTAATATACTTAAAAAGTCTTCTTAAATAATCTTGAAGAACATCTAAGTGTAACTCAACTGTGCTTTTAATATAACGCATCGTGTATTAAATTATAATAATGTAGTATCACTTGTAGTACACTTGAAACCATCGTTCAAACATAAAATAGACTTATGATGTATCGAAATATAAGATTAATATATAATGCAAATACAAAAATGGTTTATAATTATTGCCTACAAAACATTACAAAGACTATTTTTGTATATATTTATAATATATTATTCTTGTTTTTAAATAATTCATAAGTGATTTTCCTAGTGTCTGATGATACATTTAAAGGTGTATGAAAGATGGGGTCAAGGGTACTACAAGGGTAACTAAATTAAATTTCAATTGGTGTCTCAAAATAAGCACAGTTGATAAATGTATATCTTTGACACTTTTAGTAGAACCAAAATAAAGAATGTACTACAAATATACTTGCTTGTATTTAAGTATATTTTTAATGTACTTTTTTTCCTCCTGGGTATTACTAAGTGCAAATTTACAGTAGCTCTGCCTCTGCCCACCAGAGTCACATCAGGTTAAAATTGTCTCATGTTCTAGTGGCTGCGTGGTGTAGGCAATGTGTGTTGGGTGTGGAAAATAATGTGTGATGTGATTGACTGGGTTGAATCCGCCTTTTGCCGAGCTCACTATTTTCCCTTCCCATCACATTTCACATCAGAAAGTATTATTTTCAATAAAATGAAGAAAATTTTCTAAAAGTGGAAGTAAATTGCCTAACGAGTGTCTAATAACGATAAAATCTTCTTGTTTTTTTTTGCATGTGGGAACCATGAAAATAAATATTATTCCAATAACTTACTATTCTGCCAGTTTCCCTTGGGATATTAGAACGTGCTAGAATTAAACTTGCATGACTCGAAGTATGCGGACGTCCTTTTGTCATGTTCATGTTCCATGGTGAATCGTAAATTCCGGAGCTCCATTGATGATGGGCTTTTCTATTCGTGTTAGCACGCGCTTAACTCAGATTCCACCAACTCAGAGTCGATTGAACTAACCACTTCAGCTGTTCTGAAACCGAAAACTCAGAGTTTCTCATCTCAGATTAACTCAACTCAGTATAGGCTACATGTAGATTAGAGCGGAAGAATTAAAGTGTGAACTCAATTAAGTGAAATAAACTAAAATGCGTTTTCAGAAATATAAACCAGAATGAGAGTCTGAGGAGTGAAAGGTTTCCTCAGATGAACTGCATTAAGTGAAGATTATAGAGCTTTTTAGCTTAAGCGGATTTAAGTTTTATTGCTTTGTATCGTCGTGACCAATAAAAAAGTGTTTATATTGTTATGACCGCCTCCTGTGAGACTTTCCTTAAACTGAGCCTCAGAACAGAAGCTCAAGAGAGTCTTCTCCATCATTCCTGAAGATCTTCAGCTGAGGCGGGTGAGAACTTTATGATTGAGGCAGATCTGACTGTCCTGACCCTACCTGAATAATCACAGGGTTAAAGCTGAAAGATTAAAAGACACAACTGACAATATATATGACATTTGTTTGTGTTTTGTAATATTAGTTTTATATCTGCAGATTAAGATATGCTTTGTTCAGATTACTTCTCAATTATGATAATGAATGTTAGCTAAAACATACTATTCATAGTCGTTAGCAGTAGTTGATGAAGATGAGTGTCATTAGTGTTTGTTTTTGTATTATTGGTGCCATATTGTGAGAAATAAAGTAGTCGTCCCTTTCCAAGTAAAGCGTTTATGAGTCGTTCCTCCTCTTTTCCTCCCTCTTTTCTTTATCCTTCCTGACTCCAATAATCAGTTTCTAACAGCAGAATAAAGTGAGATGATCTGCTAATGATCTGAATGTCTTGTTGAATGAGTGTTGATAGTCTGGATTATCATCATATACAGAGAACGGCTGAAAACACGCTTTATTTTATTGTCAATAGTTCCTGTTTTACCCACCTCATTTATTTTGCTTGTGTCTTTCAGCATCGCTGTAATTGACACTTAAAGCTCATTTCATTCGTCAACAACTGAGTGATTTGTGGACCTCAATAGTGACCGTCTTTTTGTCTTTGTGCTTTTAACCACCGGTTTTTCCTTTCAGTTCTTACTACTTTTCTAGATATCTGTCAATATTTTATGGAGAAACAGAATAAAGTTCTGAATTAGCACCAGTTGTTTTACGATAGACCAATATATAAATTCTTAATGCGCTTAGTTTATGGGTGAAATACAAAAGTTAATATAGTTAATATAGCACAAAAGAAAAAAAAGCATATTTCAGGCATATTTAGAACAAGAATCATTTGACCAACATTCAAACACTGTATTGAAGGATCACAGTGAAGCCCAAAATACTCTTTAATTTTCATTTTAAATCTTTATTCTTTGCCACTTTCCTTCAAACCATAGCTTTCACTATTTGTCAGCAAGAAGTTTTTTAATAATTTAAAATATAATGAAATTTAGTATGATCTTTTACTATTTTTATATATCTTATTAAAGAACAGGTCAAAATAACTGTTTTCTTTTTGCATTAAATATATCTGTTACACTAAATGATGATGGGATATTAAAACATTTTGTTTTCACAAAAGTAACTTAACATCACCAACCCATTTCATTTAGTGATTTTCTCATGTACATCACTTTTTGTACCATTTCTTGATGCGCCACTACAGTTTGATTTTCTGGACTTTAAGACCCTATAAAACAACCAGTACTGATTTCTTATTGATTTGGGCAGATCAGCTCCTCACCAATCTATCTGCAGTTCAGTCAACATGCCCTCCCCCTGCACTTTCACTTATGAAGCTCCTCCCGCTAGCAGTCACATCATCAGTAAAGCTCCTCCCACATCGAGTTCATCATAAATGGCTGTAATATTCCCATCAGAACGACACTGAAGCATCAGTAAAGAGCTGAACTACCTGCCAAAGGAACAACTAGTGCATCCAGAACCTCTTCGCCAGAATAAACACACCTGAAGATTACGGCAAACAAGATGTTGTTTATTCTTTCATTCATTCATGATGCTGCAACATTCATGGCGGAAAGAATTCCAGCATTCTGCACATTTAAGAACCGTTAACGTTCTATTCGAACAGAAGCTCATTAACGGGAATTTTGAGAACCTTCATACTGATTTCACATCAGGATGAAACTAACTTTTATTTTACATTATTTATATCTGGTTTCACATCATTGCGGAGTGTTACCATAATTTTAGCATTTTCAATACATTTTTTCAACACTGTTACTTTTTTAGGAATAAACTTTAAACCCAAAATGTATGAAGAATGATCCTTGCCAGAATGGCTGACAGGGTTGTGAGTGTAAACTCTTTGAGCAAAATCTCATTCTTACAGTAACTTTGGTAACAGGGTTGATGAATGCATCTCATTTCATATTGTGTAAAAACGGAGACATGATTGTCGACATTTTCTCCTTGTCCTCCCATCCTGCTTTATAGCGAAGCCGCGATGATGTCCTTACTGGGTGTCCAGTTAGAGAATCCTCTGTTTTTAACAGGAGGAAAATCATGTCGCATTCACAGGTTGAGTGAATCATGTCTACACTGATAATAACACATTTAAAGATGCAGTCAGTCTAGACTTTGAGCATGTGAACTTTCTACAGACACGGCAATGGAGATATCTGCACTGCACTGCAAGATATGGCATGATATATTTTTAAAAACATAAATAACGAATAATAATCACTCCAAATTTTTAAAATATTCAATCTCTCCACTTTACTGCAAACTTCACTTGATCTTGTGTTTCTGGTGTCCCACATTCACCGTGTATGAACGGAAGATCGTGTAATAGAAGTCTGCTGTGAACGGCCCTTAATATTACACTGTTTAGGAAAATAAATTAATCCCCCTAAAAGTTGATATTTGGAAACTGAAGATTTCAGAGCAATGGTTTATTCTTTATTTTACTTATATTATTTATAAATTGTAAAATTATTTAGGGAAGGTTGCAGACACTATTTGGGAAATTCTGTAGCCAGAGACTCCTGTCCATGCTGATTGTCTTAATTCAGTAAATCTTGATTTAACACATTTGAAAATTGGAGCAATGAAACGGCATGTAAAGAGTAAATTTCGACTAAATTCTAAAATTAAGTGAACTTCACAGGAGCGCTGAACGACTACACACATTATACCTTACCAGACCACTTATTCTTTCGGCTGGACGACAGCTGTTCCTTTCATCTAAGATTAATGTTAAAGTTTCAGGGACATATCAACTGATTATATGCGAAACTCTTCAAAATGATCTAGTTTTGTAGCAGTTGCTATCCCTAGACTCAATGTTATCACCTTTAACTTCATATTTCTCTCTGTTATTTTGATTTTTGAAAAGACATGACGTTTTTTCTTATTTCAGAGCTGTTGGGAAGTGAAGGAGGAGAGTGAAGAACTGATTGAAGTGACGGAGGGACATCTGACCACTGAGAAAAACCGTTTGAGTCGCTCAAGCCACAAATACTTTTAAAGAAAAGACAGCCAAGAATCTACAATCCTGCAACTCAGTGTGTAAAGATTTTCACACACCACACATAGTCTTTGAGATCACACAGAGAGTTCATACAGGAGAGGCCGTTCACATTTTGAGCATGTGGGAGATTCACGAGAAATATAAATCTTAAGAGAGGCATATAAAAGTTCCCACTGGAGAGAAGCCACACACATTGACATGTAACAAACATTTCTAGGGTTCTCAGACCTGACGAGACACCTCAACGTTCATACAATGAGAAGCCCCATTCCGTTCTGTACTGTGAAATCGTTTTTTCAACCTGCTTTTATTACATAAACATGAGAAAATACCACACTGGTGTGAGAGAGTACATGTGCTTTGAGTGTGAGAAGACTTTTATTACAGCAAACCAATTAAAAGTACACCAGAGGATTCACACTGGAGAAA
The DNA here is from genome assembly GCA_028476615.1 of Culter alburnus. Lineage (NCBI taxonomy): Eukaryota > Metazoa > Chordata > Actinopteri > Cypriniformes > Xenocyprididae > Culter > Culter alburnus. The sequence goes on along the minus strand of JAOTNS010000975.1, from coordinate 25,169 downwards.
AACTCACAAGTGTTCTCATTGTGACAAGAGATTCAGTGATCATCAACTCTGAAAACACACAAGAAGATCCACACTGGAGAGAAACCTTACAAGTGTTCACACTTGAAAAGAGATTCAGTGATTCATCAACTCTGAAAAGACATGAGAGGAACTGGAGATATTCAGTGATTCACACTCTGAAACAACATGAGAGGAATCCACCATGGAAGAAAAACCTACAGTGTTCACGAGTGTGACATATTAATCGTTCCGAACATCTGAAACCAGTAATTATCCACAGCAGATGAAGGCGGCCACACTAACGTGTGCAGTCTGAAACAGAGTAGTTCATTTTAGTGATGAACAAATGCCGATCTTCAGTGTAAGTTAGCCACACCCAAATCTCTCCTTTCCAGCTATAGTTGGCACCATGGGTGACAAGTTTTATTTATTTATATATATTTTTTTGCAGTCACAAAACGTATTTTTGTACCTGCATCAGCAAATTCACAAAAATTTTAAGCAAACAAGTTTAACCCTTTAACGACCCAGTGGTCCGTTAACGGGACTGATAGAGTGTTATAAGGTTAAACAAGTTGTTTTTTAAATGAGGAGTTTGCCATCTAACTAATCTTTTATTATGCTCACAGTGCGTCAGTTAAATGAATTGCAATATTAATTTAATAATAAAAGTAGCATAATAATAACAATAATTTAACAGCCCTGCGTGCCCATCCGCTATACGCCACTGTGAAGGGATAAACGGTGTTCAGGCAGTGAATGTCCCATTGATGACATGATGTCTGGTAATAGTATAGAAAATTTTTTATTGCGCATGTGTCGAACTCTGTGATCCACGTGCATCTGTGGTTTAGTATACTTTGAAAGATGCACGGACACGACTGCACGCGAGACACGTCCAGGTGCAGAAAGTGAAGTATACCCGGGGCTTGATGGCGCGCTGTCTTTCTGCGCTCACAGGCAAAGAATTATCTTTGAAAGGCTTGCACACTCAACTGTGCGCGAGATGGAGCAGAACATGGGAAATGACGTATACCCGGGCCTTAACCACTTCAAATTGTAGTGGACTGGAGCTGACATCTGACTTTGGGAAAAATACCCCCTCAATGTCCCCCATGTTATTATGTCTTGACATGTAGTTTAACTGTTGCTGGTTGATGTGAGAGGCATTCTGGGATACCTGGCTGTCACAAGTACTCTCTCAATGCATCCTCGATAAAAGTCGGATCAAGAACACATTCGGGGATTTGAACTGTACTTGGCTATATGTGAACTTTGAATTGGATCAGTACTCGGGCAGCAGCTGAAACGTTTTCACAAGAACAGACCACGAACGCATATTAAAAAATGGAATAACTACAATGAATGAATGAGGCATTTTATATAGCCTTTTCCTATGTTATTACTGTACACTGTAAGTTGCTTCACAATATCACATCAGGGGTCCTCCTCATCCACAAACCTGGATAATTCACCAGCAGACACAGAGCAACAGCACCAAGATCAAATCTGTGGTTTATTGATAAAGAAAGCGCCTATTTGAAAATTTGATCTGATGTTGTTGGAGTTGTGAGATCCAGACGATCACTGGGCGTTCAGCGCTCATGTACCCCGTCGAGAGCAGACTTACCTCGGCTAGTCCTTCTGATGTTTGCCGCTGACTCTGAGTGATCTGTGGTGGTTAAACATGAGATATATGTCATCTTTTTGTAACAGGCAATCTTTGGTCTCATTAATCTATAATTGTTCCCTGGAAATCGTTTTGGCTGAGGGGTAAGTTTCATACTTTATATTTAGCTATTTAACTTTACTGCTTTAGTCTATTAGCGCTGACTTTGAACGTTTTGACTGAACTGTTTGCTTAATTTTTATTGTAGCTTCTTATACCTGTAAATGTAAATGTACCTTTGCTTAGATTTTTAATAATGGCTGTATTATTGATCATTTAAAACTGACATTTAACAAATGAGACCAGAGTTGTGTTCTATGATTGCAAACTATATTCACATATTGCCTGAACCACATATGTTTATTATTTTTAAAATGTAAATTAAAAGAGGAAGTTTTATAGTTCTGTTTTATACCATTCTGGTCTTAACATCTGACTCAACAAAGCAAGCCGTGCTAGTGGAGCTAGTGGAGGAGGCTTTCGAAAGGAAGAAGGCCAAATATCTTGAGTTGGTTGAGGCATGCAGAGGGAGTGGATGGAGGGCCCGCTGTGACTGCTGTCAGAAACACATTTCACACTGAAGCTCCATTCATTTCTCCTTTAACACCTGATCTATGACGTCTGCAGCCGTCCACCAGCTCATCGCCACCTTTCCCATCCACCAGCAGCAGCTCCAGCAGCTCTGAGCCCACCAGTGTGATGGTGACGGTAATCAAGATTAAGATATCAAAGCTGTTCTAGCCCGCGTCCGTTGTAAACATTGCAAATAACATATAATAAATCTTTTTCTTCTTTGCACTCTGTGTTTCTAATCTTTCTTTCAATAATTTGTGTTTGGCTGAAGGAACCATTATATCTTTCTATTCCCATCATTCGGTGCTTTAAAGCTCAATTCACACGGCACAGAGCGATGCCCACAAACACCGACAGACAGTTGACGAGTTTTGCGTCTGAGAAGTGACACAGGATCATTTTGTTATGGTTGGCGTCTGTCAGTGCGCTGTGAATTGGCCTTAAAGAGTTTGTTCACCCAAAAATGAAATTCTGTCATTTACTCGCATCATGTCGTTCCAAACCTGACAGACTTTCGTTCATCTTCGAAACACAAATGAAGATACTTTAATGAAATCTGAGAGATTTCTGTCCCTCCATTGACAGTCCACGCAACTACCACTTTGATGCTTCAAAACGATCATAAAACTAAAACCTTAAACTAATCACAAAACTAATCCATATAAACTCAGTGATTTAGTCCAAATTTTGTGAAGAGACTGGATCACTTTATTTGATGAACAGACTGAATTTAGGCTTTCATTCACAGATAAACATTCATCAACTCACATCAGATATTGGTGACTGAAGCTCAAGCTGTTCGCTTCGTACGTCCGTCTCACACCAATGAGATTCTTCTCGTGTTACGCATCACGTTTGAGCTTCAAGAACCATGAGATTCATTCTCATGTTACGCATCACTTTGAGCTCAGCAGAACATCACGTTTGAGCTTCAGCAAGAACAACTACATGGTTAAATATCTTTGAATATTTCCTAGTTGAATCAATATCAAGATATTCACAGATAGATGAATTAAACCTGTCACTCAAATCTTTTAAGTTGTTGTGATAACGCCGTAGGTCACGTGATGAACGATGATGATCACATTCACTCTTAACGTGATCAGGCTATAAAGTACATAGTCTTTTAGCGCTCGTCGAGTCAGTACATGTTGAAATGAAGTAGCTGCTCAAAGTCGAGGCTGTAATGTGATTGGTTGATGAGACACAGCTGATCCACGCTGAGGTTTGATCTCCTGATAGAAGAAGATCTGGAGGAATCAGCTGGAAAACGGCCGTTGTTCAGTGAGTCTCTCTGTTTGACTTTTTGTCTCAGATTTCCACAAGAATAAATCGAAAGCCTTCAGACTGTGTTTGTTTGTTCTGAGATCAGTCTCTTCTTCCAGGGTTCCTCAAATCTTGCTCTGGTCAAACACTCCTGAGCTTCTCAAGGTCTTCAGAATCAGTAGAGTAGGATTGAATTAATTTAATTTGAATTAAATGTTGTTTGGCCAATATTAAAAAAAGGATTTGATCTGCTGAAAAAACAACAGCAAGAAGTGTAACAACAACCTCATCTAGCTGCAGGCTTTTGATAATATGTATTACATTATGTATTTTTACAGGTGTTGTTAAAAACCATAAAATAACTTGCTTTTGTTACTTTCATTAAAACATTTATTACTGCCTCATTGTTTTAAAGTCTTTTAAAGACTGTTGTTCATTGTTGATTTATTTTTATATGAATAATTAGCGTCGCACACCTGTAGGTGATAGATAGGTGCGTAGGAAAGAAGACTGGTAAAGTCAAAATATGAAAAACCAAAAAAAATGAATCCCGCACACTATCAACTTGCAAAACCATAAAAAGACACTTTATTAGCAAGCTTTTCGATCGTAAGATCTTCATCAACATTCATCATTCATTCAGTTTTTTCAAAACTCACGTCAATTGAAACAAGAATCAGTGAACATAAAAGTTCTATCAGAGAAAAGATGTTCTATCCATGTCGCTGCCCATTTTTTATCTTTTTATCATGATGTTTCTTCCTTACGCTCGTGGGATTGAAAAGTGAGTGTCCACCTAGAGGGGCGATTTGAATTGCTCTTACAGAGCCTTAATTGTTCTGGATTTTTACTCTTCAGACTTGATCACCTATGGTATAAATGATGAAGCATTGTTTAATGTGATGTTATGAAATATGATCATTAGATATATGATATCATTAATAATACTTCCTTTATATTATTATATATTATATATATATATATATTCTATTTTATTATATAATTTTTGTTAAGTTAATAACGTGATGTGGTGTTAATGATTATTTAATCACTGATCTGATTGATTTGATGATTCTTTGTGATTCATGATGTTTTAATACAATGGAGTTTGAATACAATGTTTATGCCTGATGAAGTCTTCGATCGAAACGTTGCGATAAAGTGTCTTTTTATTGTTTTGCAAGTTGATTTTTACACACACCACACACACACACACACACACTACAAATTATAAAAAGGTTTTCAATCTTTTTGTACAAAGCACCCCTACTTTATCGAAGTTTCCACTCCGTTTTTGCTCAATTCCAGTTTGCATCAAACCTGCTGTAACATCCAACAATTAGCTGGCAAAGAGTCAAATTGCCCCTCTCGTGGAAGACTAAAGATCAGCGCTCGCCCCCACAGTCGAAAACCCCGGTTTAGATGAAGCACGGGTTGTCCGTCACCACATGCTACTGTTGTCTGACAGACGGAGCAGTTCTGAAGATGAAGAGTCTTACTGGCGTGAACGACATGAGGATGACAGAAATCTCATTTTGGGTGAACTAACCCTTTAAAATGATACCAAACATGAGAAGTGAAAAACAATAGATTCACATAATACGTCATACACAGTGTAAAGTCTTTCTTAGGGTGCTTTCACATCTCTAGTTCGGTTCATTTGGTCCGAACCAAGAGCAAACAATTATAGATTGTAGCATTTTTCTGCTTTTTTGGTCCCTTTTCACACCACACTGTTTGCTTTGGTCCGAACCAGTTGAAACGAACCAAAATGCAGTCACGTGACAACATCCACATCACTCATTGGCCATGGCGTATTTGCTGAACTGCTTTTCGATTGGTCAGGATTGTGCGGGAAAATCACAACATAAGAGGAAAAGCCAGCAAACAATACGGAGACAACACAACACAACACAACTATGGAGAGAAGACTGCGCGGGCTGGTTTTGTCCTTGGCCATAATCTATTACATTGTTTGTATACACCACAATATGCAAACAATACAATTTTATAATGGAGCGTGGATGCGGCTTGAAAACAACGTTCTAATGCACTGCAAACGGCGAGCGCGCATCGCTCGTCACTTCAAGCGGAGGCGGCATAATTCTTCTTGGCTCTGACATACTCATCCTCCAAAAAATATTACCAACGATCTATCAGGTAATGTCATGCCTCTCTTTCTCTTTGAAATAGTTTTCTGTGAGTTCTCATTAAACATTCTTACTATGCTGTTTTGGGGCCTGGAAGTCCTTGAATTTGATGTTGTGTGGTAACCTTGTTGCTATGTGTTTTTTGATAAGCAAGCAGAAGGTTTTGATATCGATCCATATTACAGGCCTATGTTAAAGCATTTTGAAATGTTAATAGCAAAAAACATTGCCCTAATTCATCTAACAATATCAATGAAATCAGTTTACATTAGGGATGGGCAAGATTAATCGTGATTAATCGTTTGCAAAATAAAAGTCTGTGTTTACGTAATATTGTGTGTTTGTTTATAATAGTTATGTATATATCATAACTATATATAATCGACACATACATGTTATTTTAAGAAAATGTTAGATTTATATATAAATATTTATATTTACATATACTATAAAATATATGTAAATATATATTTATTTAAACATGCATATATTTCTTAAATTTATACACGTGTGTGTATTTATACATAATTATTATACACAGACCACACACATATATTACATAAACACAGACCTTTATTTTGCTAACGATTAATCACGATTAATCGTTGCCCATCCCTAGTTTACATATGATAATAACAATGTAAATTAAGAGATAATTTCCTGAAAGTTTTCATAATGACTAGATGATTAATTTCATATTTCTGTTAAACACAGGAGGATTTGGACATGCCCACGAAGTGATAGTTGGTGGCCCCACATCAACACCACCTGGACAGACGAAGACTGGCTGAAAAACTTCCGAATGCGACGAGGCAGCTTCAGACTCCTTTGTGACATTCTCCGGCCCTGGCTGACCCGACAAAACACAAAATATAGACAGGCAGTGCCTGTTGATGCTCGAGTTGCAATTTGTGTTTGGAGATTAGCCACAAACCTGGAGTACCGGTCTATCTCACAACTGTTTGGTGTTGGGTTATCAACATGTTGCACTATCACCCAGGAGGTTGTGACTGCCATAAATGTGGTAATGAAGCCTCTGTATATCAAGCATCCCTCAGCAGCAGAGTTCAGGCAGATAATACAGGGATTTCGAGACAAATGGAGATTCCCTCAGGTGGCAGGTGCGATTGATGGAAGCCATATTAAGATCAGAGCTCCTCCTGACAACTCATCTTGTTATTACAACTGGAAGGGAGACTATTCCATCATTCTGCAAGGTGTGGTGGACCATAGGATGAGATTTTGGGATATTAATGTTGGGCGACCAGGCAAGATACACGATGCCCGTGTTTTCTCCCTATCATCATTGTATGAGCGTGGCAGTGCAGGCACTCTTTTACCTCATTGGACTGAAGCGTTTGAGGGGGTCGATGTGCCTCTTTTTCTTTTGGGTGATTCGGCTTACCCTCTACTAACTTGGCTCATGAAACCTTACCCAGAAGGAGGAGCAGTAACACCACAGCAGCTCAACTTCAACCACAGATTAAGCCAAGCCCGTATGACAGTTGAGCGTGCCTTTGGGTGCCTCAAAGGACGCTGGCGTTGCCTTCTTAAAGAAAATGAGGCCCACATAACTTTGTAAGCCGCATTGTGTCTGCTTGCTGTGTGCTGCATAATTTCTGTGAGGTACAGAAGGAGGAATTTGTGGAGGGAGAAAGAGTTGCAGAGGGAGAAAGAGTTGCAGAGGAAGAAAGAGTTGCAGAGGAAGAGGGACCTGTACATGTACAGGGTTTTAACAAATGTAAAGTTGACACGTCTGAACACCTTTTTTCCATTTTGAAATTAAAATGTCTTTTTTCAACAGTGCTATGTGTCTGGTACATTGTCTGAAATTACAATAAAAATGAAATGAAAATTAGGTAACAGTGCTTGTAATTTGAACCTCGATCTCCCATGCGAAAGACCACACATAAACAGTAAGCTAAAGGCACTATGCCATTATTTCAGTGCGTAAGTGGTGGTCTTAGGGAGCTTTGCCTCCAGCTAGTCCTTCAACTGCCTGCTAACAGTTTCTAGGCCACTGGACTAGCCATGTTATACATGTAAACACAATCACAGTTCTTAAAAAATAGAACATTCTTAACACCAAACTTGCCTGTTTAACTTCAGACAAATGCAACTTTGCCATAAATGTTGGCTACAAAAACATTGATTAGAAAAAAAACAGTCCTCTTTTTACTTTAAATTATATATCCTCCTTGTGTACTCCAGAGGTAATGAAAATGAGGTAGCATATTTCTGGGAAATGTCAACACAACACAGGGTAGTCATTTCTGCTTAAGTATATTCTCAGAACACTAAACAGAACATTAATTTCTTCCAGAACAATTCAAAAAGCAAAATGACTGCACATTAAAGGCCTACACGAACAAAGCCTTTCCTAGATTGCAAAAACAACCCCCCGCCCCCAAAAAAAACTACATCTTGTAGTAGTGTGTACTATTAATGTCATGTATAATGGATGAAGTGCTAGGATGTTCTTCTTGGGTGGATGGAGATTCTGATTGCCGGTGGTGATGTGGATCATTCATTGGCAGCAGGGCAGTGGCTGAAACAGGTGGGGCAAGGACCAAGCACTAGGGATTGATGTTGGTGGGGGTGTCGTGGTCCAGGCTGGCATTGTTGAGGAATGAGGTGGAGGCTGACCAGGATTCAGTGCACTTGCTAGAGTGCCCATTAGTTGCAGAAACATCTGGTTAGTGGCCTGTTGCTGTGCCTGCATCACCTGGAATCTTCTCTCCTCAGCCTCCTGTTGTGCCTTCAATATTCTCTCAAAACAGGCAGCCTCTTGAGCCACCTGGCTCTGTTCAGCTCTATGCAGTTCTGTCAGCATCGTTTTGTTGTCCATCATATATGCCTGGATGTCAACATCAGCTTTGCAAGACTTTATCTTTCTTTTTCGAGCTTTGGCTCCAGGAATGGGCAGTCTTTCTCCTATGATGCCTTCTTCATTGGCACTGCTCTCTGTACTTGGATCATCAGACACTCCTGCATCAGCAACGGTGTTTGTGACATCTACATCAGAGGATATGTTGCTTGAATCTCCCACGTTTAGTGAAAAAAACAGTATCTTTGTTACTTATGACATTTTAATGCAGATTTAAATATAAAAATATATTTAAATGCATATTGCAATGTAAGCAATGCAGTGTGTGTGAAACAAAGAATGTCCCATAAATATACACACATATATATATACACATACATACACATATATACACACGATATGACGGCAAGTTATGTCACTCCACATTACCATATATATAATATATATATATATATATATATATATATATTATATATATAAAACTGCTTCTGGTTAATGTGAAGTAACATAACTTGCCGTCATATTAGGCATGGCAAAGAATAATCTACGCCTAAAGTTACACCATAATTTCTTAAGTAAGTGCTTTGTATTGGCAAGTGCAAAAACGAAATAAACTCACCGTCAACATCGGTATTAGATGCGGTAGCTTGGTCAACAGTGCTAGCATCAATAGCATCACTGGAAGCGGACGATGTTGAACTTTCATGGGACTCAACAACATCCACCGGATCGACGTCGGGTTTTGTCCCAAGTATATTATCGAGGTCATCATACCAGGGGAACTTGTCTTTCTCCTTACCCGAGCTGCCCGTTTTATTAAGTGCATCCCGCACTTGGATGTACTGCTGGCGGAGCTTCTTTACCTTAACCCGGCACTGTTCCACAGATCTATCAAACCCCCTTTCCCTGAGTTGTTTGCTAAACAATGAGAAGATCGCGCTGTTCTTATGAGTTTTCGAAAGTTGGGACCTAATATGGTCATCAGTCCAAATTTCTATGAGGCTCCGCACCTCCTCACAACTCCAAGTTTGTCCGTGAGCTGCCATGCTAAAGTGCAAACTGTCAACAAACACTTCCTCATCCCATAATGCATAGCGCAGCTGACTACGGCAGCTGGTTTAGTCAAAAAATGATCAGTACTTTTTGCAGTTGGGTCTGTTCGAGGTTGGATCACGTTCTCACCACAAACGAACCGCTCCAGAGTTCGTTTGAAAGCGTACCGAGACCACCTCTTCAAGCAGGTCTCGGTACGCTTATTTGGTCCGCTTTTGGTGCGCACCCGAGTGCGATTGCTGCTTTCACACCTGCCCAAACGAACCGCACCAAAGGGGGAAACGAACTCTAGTACGATTCAACCGAACTAAATGAGGCAGGTGTGAAAGCACCCTAAGAGTAAGTGTGATTTGGTAAAGTTTGGAAGATTAGGAAACAGAAAAAATTGAAAAATTTGTGATTTAAGTGATTTAAATATGAGTTTATGTGGGAAAAATAAGTTTTTGAATAGAAAAAGTAAAAAAATGGGAATTTATGATTTGAAAATTATAATTAGGAAACAGGACAAACCATTGTGGCGACTCTGACTGACTCTGTGGTCGTGGTCCGGAGGGTTTTGGGAATTGAGGTCGGCTGCTGTAGAAAATTTCCGGGGAGAAATTTTGAGATCTTTTTTTAACATCATAAAAAAGAAGCAGTGCGATCAAGAGGTTCCTAAAACTGACCACGTTTGGTCCGGAGGGTTTTGGGAATTGAGGTCGGCTGCTGTAAAATTTCCGGGGAAAAATTCGAGTATCTTTTTTAACATCATAAAAAAGAAGCAGTGCGATCAAGAGGTTCCTAAAACTGACCACGTTTGGTCCGGAGGGTTTTGGGAATTGAGGTCGGCTGCTGTAGAAAATTTCCGGGGAGAAATTTCGAGCTGTATCTTTTTTTAACATCATAAAAAAGAAGCAGTGCAATCAAGAGGTTCCTAAAACTGACCACGTTTGGGTAGTAAGAGCGTTTTCTGGGTCACACTGAAACAAATTTTGGGATTGAGCCCAACTACAGACGAGGTTGCTGTAGTTTATAAATTTGTGAAGGTGTGACAGTCTGAGCGCTCGAGTCTATAGTGATCTGAGCAGAGAGGCTCAACCCGTCCAATTTTGGGATAAAAATTGGATCTGGAGGAGACGTCCACCAGATTATTAGGTGCGCGCCGAAAGGAAAGCCACGGGAGTCAGAAAAGGAGAACCAAAATGGGGAATCCCAGAGCAAGCTTGCAAAAAAGTGTGTGTCTAGGGGACATTGATAAATTAAGTATCACGATTTCCCAGCAGAAGGGACATTAAGTGTAACTCGGCTCACAATGATAAAAGCTGAAGTAGAGGCAGAAATCAGGTGAAAGCGGGCTGCTGGAAAAGAAAACGTGTGTGTAAACTGTGCTCAGACAGTGAACTGCTGGTTGCAGAAGCAGAAAAGAGAGAGCGGAGAGCTCTGCAGAAACAGTTAGTGCAACCGGTAGGAGGAAGTGCAGGATAAAGAAAAACCTGAAGAAAAAAGAAAATATAAAACACGATAAAATGAAGGAAAAGTTAGTTAAGTATTGTGATTTCCCAGAAGAGGGAACGTTGAGTGGTCATAAGACTTGAAGTTGAAGAGAACTGCGATTTGATGATGTTGTGTTTGTGTGAGCGTGGTGTGTGTGTGTGAAATGTAAGCAGACAATAGATTGTAGCTAGACAAGCAGACAGAAGGGAAGAAGGTTAATGCAAAAAGAATTGGCAGTGAAGAAGTTCGATGTGAACGTAACTTACAAAAAGTTTTGTTTATTCATCCATTAAATGGATGCATGACATTAGATGTCTAGAGAACTACAATTTATATAAGAATGGTTGAAGGAGAAAGCAGCTATAAGGCTGTCAGTCCAACCAAGTAGTAGAAATATGATTAAAATAATATTGTGGTTCTGCAAAACAGTAGAAACCATATTGATAATATGTTTTGCATCTGCAACTAACTATTTGATAGTGAGATAAGTGGCTATGATGAAGGGAAATATAGCAGGAGAAAATTAATTTTATGAAAGTGAAAATGAAAAATTCTAAAAGAATGTTTCACTTTGGGGAAAAAGGTTGAACAGTCTCAAGTATGTTTTTATGTGATGAGCGCATCGCTATCACAATGTAAAATGACTAAAATGATGTTGGACCTTTAATGTCTAAGTGTTTGGGTTTTGATGGTCAAAAGTTAAATGGCAGAAAAATGAGACTGCCAGTTGTAACAAAGACTCAACCTGACTGGAAATTTGTAACCTCTAATTTCCATGATGTGTGAGTAAAAGACAAATATAAACAGTTGTTTATTTGGAAATTAATGTCATTTCTGGCAAAGTCTTAAGCTAGGCCAGAGTCAAAAGACAGTAGATAAAGTCTGATGTTAAAAGTTATAAAAGGCAGAGTACCAGTCCTGAAATCCTCAGTCTCTCTCTCATTCAAAGTCAGCTAAATGCTGCTATCTGAGCTTGTGTCATAAGAGATAACAAGCTATTTATAGTGAAGCACAGTGTCTCAGCTGAAAAGCATGGACACAGAGATGTTAAAAGAAATGATTGCCATGAAGAAGGAAATTAACTTTTAAATTTGTTAAAGGAAAACTCAATGAGTGTAAAGAGGTCTTTAAATTAGTAATATAGACCTTGGAGGACAGAAGTGCTATTTGATGAATTTCTTCTATGACCAGTAACTTTTTTGGTCTGATCTTTGTCACCACCATGTGCAGGGCTGATGGCTCCGGTTACAGATGTGGCAGAACATTACACTGAATGGACAGTGAGAATTAAATTCACAGAGTATATTCTCAGCACGGATACGTTGCTGCTGAGAGAATGCACAGTCTAATGATTTTAGTGATTAAATACTGCTGTTATTAACCTGTCTCCATGTTTTAACACTATTAGGCAGTCCAATGGCTCAGGTGGCTCTTGAATGCAACTTCCCTAAGCTCCAGAAAACACCTGATTCTGGTGAAGAAAACTGTCAAAGATCTGGAATGGGAAAGAGCGGGTACCAGTGTGCACGAGGTGATTTCTCAAAGACGGGTAAGATCCTCTTTGGCCAGACGAGGACAACCTAAGGCAGGGGGTTACCGCCGCCACTGGGCATCTACCCTGGAGGGAGGTGTTTATGTGAGATGGGTATGAGAGTTGAGCAGGATGTCTTTGAGGCCAGCAGCATCATGAAGGGGGAATGACCTGTGAGAAGGACAGCAGTCTGACCCAAAAATGCTCCTCTATACCACTCACCAGAAACCGCGTTCCTGAGAGGGCTTGTTTTTCATTGTGAAAAGCCCACAACTTGATGCAACTATGCCAGGGGACAAGACCCTGAGGAAAAAGAGTATTGATATAGAGCTGATGGGAATGAGCTTTCAAGAGCCGACTAAGAACATGAGGTGATTGTCCGTAATTTCTGGGGAGACCAGAGTAAAATTTAGTAACAGGATGTTGGTTGCCCTGTTGGCAAGAATTGTATAGAAGTTTAGGATTCAGCAGGATGATGAATCCCTGAATTCATGAGGCTGTGTGATTTTTGAACTAATGTGTCTCTATCATAGTTTTTACTCCTGCAGGTCATTAGACATGGCAGAGGATAATTCCAAGGCAATGGTGGTGTTAAAGATGAAGACTGATTTTGGAGATTCAAGAGAAAGTTAAGTGCTTCAGCATTAAACTAAGATACCCTCAAAAATGGCTACTGGCATAACATATTTTAGATGGTGGTAATGTTTTCCTTATTTGAAAGTTAAAACATTTACAATTGACCAAGGGTTATGTATGGTAATTTGATGTTAAATTCAGTCTAAGTTACAGTCTTAAGAGGCTGCTGAATTGATTATTTGTGCAGTAAGAGAGAGAGATGGCTGGGGTAGAGGCAAGGATACGCTGTCTGTCTGTTATCAGTCTGCTAAAGTTTAAACAAAACAAAGCAATGAGACTGGAACCAAAACAACCCAGCTGACTTTTGTGAAAAATATAGTGAACAGATATGCTTTGAGACTGAATAAAAGATCATGTAAGAAACTAAGTAAAGATCTACAGAAAAATGGGATGTTTAAAGATATGCTTTTAGATTTAACACCAAAAGCAACTTTGAAAGTGAGCAGTTTATAGTCATGTGTGTCTAATGTGAGTGAGTGTGAGAGTGACTGGACTCATGTTTTGTATGTGTTAGTTTGGGGAAAATCCATAGAGAGTGTAATTAACTAGTGTGAATGAGTGTTTTGTCGTTACAGATGGGTTAAGTGAAACGAGAAATTTGGAGAAGCAGATATTTTGATTGAATCTGATGAAAAGATGATACAGAACATGGGACGAGCTTTAAGTGGATTGTTTATCCAGCTCTGTCTACTAATGGTAATTATGATTACTTTTGTCATTTATGATCTTGATTTGAATTACTCTCTGGATCAGTAAGTTTAAGTATTTAAGGAAAATTGGAATTGTGAAATTGAAGATTGCCGTCCATGGGTTAAAACCCCTTGTCTAAATTCAACTTGGGGTCTGAATTTAAACACTGTCAGCTATGTGTGATCACAATGCTAAATGTAAAATGTAGACTTGACGGCAGAGAAACAGTGACACACTGGCAGTAAACAAGATTATCCAGAGAGCCCAGCAACCTTCATAGAACGAAGGATGATGAGAAGAAACATCATTGTTGTTGACTATCCTTGATCAAGTCTGTACACCATGACTTGACCTGCTAGACAAACCATTTGATAACTGTGAGGACGTGTTGTTTGTAGATGGCTCTGTCTTCAGAGACAAAACAACAGACTGGAATAGCGAAGGATAAGTTGTGACCATGGAATGTGAAGTGTTAGTTTCAGGGCTACTGTCCTCTATTTGGCATAAGCAGATGAGTTTTGACCCTCACTGGAGGGGGTAGACTGACTGAAAGAATTGTAATATCAATTGAGAAACAGAGTAAAGAAAATCATTGCACAGTAAATGAGTGCGCTTCAGAAGTACACCCAGCATTGGCTGAGGTACCTGCTAAATTTTGAGCTAAACATAAGAATGAAGTGGTTCTGTTTGTCAGAGAGTGTGTTGAGACTACAGACTGGAGTCTCAAGTGACGAGTGACAATGTGAGTTACAGTGAGAAGTTAGGAGCTTTTATGACAGAATACAAGGGAGAAGTCAAGGTGGAAAGAATTGTGATTATCTATACAAGTGCTCATTATTAGTTTGGGGTGGTAGACGATCTTTGGGGAGCTGTGGTTTGAATTTCCGGTTGTGCCCAAACTAATGAAAAAAGTTTCTGTTTCTTTAAGAAGTGCTGGAGCAGACACATGAGATTGTGTGTAATCTGTCATCTGAAATAACCTTGATTTTTCAAACTCTTTACAGAGCATGTTCAGAGACAGAGAAAGCTGGAGAAAATCTGGTTGCAGAATTGAAGATGGATTTTAGTTTAGTGTTGATGGCAAATGTTGTTTAGAGAAACATGTCACCAACACATGATCAATTAATGAACAATGTATCAAAAAGGGGGATGTGTGGCTGAAAATATGCCTGAAAATTCTAAATTAGGTTGGAAGAACCCATTTTTGGGAATAGAAGGGGCTAAACAACGAGTGGCATCAACAGAATTGTGTGAACATGACATGTTGAACTATTGCAAAGCAATGTTTTCTATTTTCTATTATGTTTTCTATTTCTATCTGTATCCTGTCTAAAATTTTCATGTACAGGTGAAATCAGCTCAAGGATTTCCAAATCACCACTGAGGTTGGACAATGACACATCGTGGGCTACAAAATGGATCTGTTGTGATAAGATGTTATAGAACCTAAATTTGCATGCTATATGTCTGTAAAATGAAGGATTTCTATGATTGGGTGATGTATCTGAATTTGTTGTTTGTATGAAGATCAGAAATGAAGAGCATAAATGTGACGTAAGAACTTAAATTTACTGTATAAGATACTTTAAGATGAATATGGATGATTAGTGGTTAATCCTCAAAGAATGTGATAGTAAAATGTGACCGAGGTATTTGACTTCATGGTAAGGCCCATTCTTTATCTATCCTATTTAGCTTGCTAAAACACAGGGTCTATCCCACAGAAAAAGCCTTAAGCATTTTCTAACTTTCTTCACAAATGTAAGACTGTGATGTGAAATGAAGTAGAAGTAATCATTAGTTATCAATGAATGATAAGAAGAGGGAATTGTTGTGGAAATTTTAAATTTTCATATGCTTTTTACCTGTATTCTTGTGAAATATGATGCTTATGGAACATGATATGATGTTGGCTTCATTGGTAATGTTTAACATAGTGTTAACATAGATGTCAGAAGTAGAAAGAGCAAGATATGGTATGGGGAAATGCAAGATGTATGTTAAAAACATGTCTGTGCTAACAATGTGTGGAAAGTTACAGCCACTAAGAGATGTTCCTAATATGGTAAAAGGACAGAGGCTTCGGCCTTGGAGGTTAGAGATATAAAAGTGAGGGGAAGCTTTCGTTCTTTGTCTTACACTCTGCAGCTACTTGTGTTTCTGTATGACCTGTCTGACCTTTCTTGCAAGAAATAAAACCTTTAAAGACAATTGGTCGTGTTTGTCTCTTATGCAGTAGAGTCGGAGTTGATTTTTTGCCACAACACTCTCTTTCTGTTTGTTTAAGTACCTTAATATCTTTATTCCTAAATGCTACTTTCCTCTGATTTATAATATCTTTAATATCCTTAGTCACATATGGCTTGTTATTTGGATAAACTTTAATCTCCTTTGTAGGTATGACCAACTACACAGAAATTGATATAGTCATTTAACACTGTAGTTCTTTCATCAAGTGAACCTTCCTGAAAAATATCCCAATTTGTCCAGTCAAAACAAGCTTTCAGTTGTTGTGTACTTTCATTTGACCACAGTCTAATCAGTTTCCTTTCTGGTTTGCTTTTTTTCAATTTAGACCTGTACACAGGAATCATATATACTACATTATGGTCAGAATTTAAAATTGGAGGCATACTCTTTGACACATAAGAGTCCTTGACATTCACATAACACTTATCAAGAATGGTATTATTTCTTGTTTGAGTCTTAACACACTGTTCGAATCCTGGCAACAGAGTCTCCAGTTTGCACTGGTTTAGATCACCCAGTACAATCACGGGCGCATCTGAATGGCTGAGCTGTAGTTCATGAACATAATCCGCAATCAGGCTGGCTGCCTGAGATGATTTACCACTGGGCGGAACATAAACCACAAACAGCAAATACACCGAATTCTCTGGGCAGATAAAATGGTCTTAAAGTCATGCCGAGAATTTCCACATTGGGATCACACATCTTGTATTTAAATGAATAAGCTCGACACCATTACTCGTTTATATATACACAGATGCCGACTCCTTTGCTTTTACCTGAAACTTTGTCTCTATCAGCTCGTACCAATGTAAATCCAGGGACTTCAAAGAGCGAGTCAGGCATTGAGGACTGCAACCAACTTTCTGTAAAGCAGAGCAAGGATGCCTCACGAAATTCATTACAGTACCTTATGTGTGATCGTATCATATCCACTTTGTTGTTTAGAGAACGCAGATTACTGAAAACGATAGACGGCAGAGGTGGCCGATTAAATCTCCTTCGCAATCGACTCCGAATACCACCTCTTCTTCCTCTTTTCTTTCGTTTTGTCCTCACTAACTCGTGAGGAATATCTTCAAACAAGTCTCTGAATTGAGCTGTTCTCATTTCTTGAGTCATCGTGAAGTTTAGCTCAAGCAATGTTTCCCGGCTGTACTGGCGTACAGACGGCACTGTGACGCCGCATGTTGTCGAAACTCCACGTGCAGTTGGAGATTGTATCGCCAAACATAGTCCAAAGAGGCCTATTGTCCCCAGAATCCAGATCAAGAGTAGATTTCTTCCAACCTTCATCATTTCACTTTTGCAGGGCCACAACAAAACACTTAACAAACCACGATTAAACATTAGACAACCAAACAAACCGCAAACATAGCATACTGAGACGCAGTGCGCCACTGAGCAGCGCACCGGAAGCTTGTTAAGCAAAGCAAAGTATGATCTTATGCTTTCCAGTGCAGAATAACTATCAGATGCAATAACTGTGTTATTTATTTCTCCTCTAACCACTGCAGGGCCAATAATAGTGCCAATAACTCTGTAGCATAAAATGACAAATGGTTGCCCTAGTGAAAAAAAAGTATGCTAAGTATTCTTGCAGCAAGACTAATTATTAGTATATTTCAAGTGTGTTAATGATCAGTTAACTTAAGTGTGCTATTTTGAAATAACTAATTTTGTACTAAGTATATTTTTAGTTGTAATTAAGTTGTATTAAAATACAACTTTAAGTATATTAGTGTACTTTTTGTGTGCTAAATTGGAAACACTCCAAGTTGAAGAGATATTTGAATTCCACAGTCTCAAGTTCAACCACTCGACATATTTTTTTTCGCATGTAAACGTTACTTGTGCTACTGGTGTTTGTTCAATATAGATTTGTGTGTACGATTGTGAAATGATTCTGCCAGTGTAAACTTATTAAACATATTTACACACATTTGGAAATTATAGGCTACACTGCATATATTAATGGGCTTTTATGCATAGTTATACTGAAATAAATAAGAAATAATACAAGAAATGAATTGAAAGAACTTAAAAAACTTAACTTTAGATACAATCCCCAGCCAACATAGCATGGTGGGGCCCAGATGGTGTGTCACCTGGCAGCCCTAACTGGGGCCCAGACATTTTTGTCCACGGTTTCCATGGAGGCCCCACATGGGTTAGCCCAGATGAACTGAACACTGCTCAGTGTGCACACTACAGGCTGTTAAATGAAACACAGAACATGCTGGAGTTAATGAGATAATTAGGTGATAACGACAGAATCACTGAAGAACAGAGAAAAAACTACAACTTCAGCCCAACCTTCGATGAAATCAACTGAAGATAAAAGACATTAAATCTCTGAAGATCTGATTAAACATCTCCACAAACAGCATTACCAGCTTCACTTATCACTAACCAGACTGACTTATTTCTGACATCATCTACAAAGTTGTTATTGAGAATTACCAGAGGTTTAGATGTTGATGATTTGTTGAAAATAATAGTTTTGTTGATGTCCCCGTGATCGAGGTCAGCGCTTACTTCAGTTAGGCAGTTTGACTCTTAGCTATAACTTTTAATTTTTCTTTGCTGTATGTTATGGCAAGAAAAACAAGAGACAATGTGGTTGGCTGCTAAATGATAAAAAAATAAGTCATCATTTAGTGGCTTAATTCACTGATCTAATGATTAGTGATGTGTCGTTCTTGAACGATTTGTTCATTTTGAACAAATCTTTAATGTGACTCGGGAAGAACGAGTCATCTCGGGGGGTGATTCGTTCAGTCGCGCATGTGCAATATTCTACAGGTTCTGTCTGCTAGAAGTAGTTCACCTGAGATTCAATGATTAGTTCATTTCATGAGTTTTTCGGGGTTTGAGTCGTTCCTTAATCACGTGACAGACCCATACGCTACCAATGCATTCTGAGCCGGAAAGAGAATTGATTAGTTCTTTTTATGAGTCTTTCGGGTTTTTTGAGTCGTTCCTTAATCACGTGACAGACCCATACCACTAAGCCAATGCATTCTGAGCCGGAAAGAGAACTGATTAGTTCTTTTTATGAGTCTTTCGGGTTTTTGAGTCGTTCCTTAATCACGTGACATACCATACACTATGCTGTGTGACCCAAGCACATTATATTTATTAGAATAACGTTAACTCTCCAGTTTTGTTTGAGTTTGTGTTACAACTGTTAAAGCTGAAGTTATCATAACCTTGATGTTTTAAAATAACATAATCATTCAAATTCAAAATGTTATTTGCTTTTAATTTATGTCATTATGTCCTTTTGAGCAATCTTTTATACATATATTAGACCAATATGTCAAGTTGCCTAGGAAAAGCAATTATTATAACAGCAAACTCAAAATTGGAGTAAAAATGAACAAACTAGGCTATACATACTTTGTATTGTAGGCTTGGATTATTATATTATTATATAGCTAGTGTTTATTACAGATAGACAGTCAAAAAGATAAATTAATCAATATTTTATTTATAACAGGGCTTTATTTATAATAAAACACCACAGACCTCAAGAAACAGTAACAAAAACAGTGACAGAAATGTCAGAAATAGCGTATGGGTCTGTTACGTGATTAAGGAACGACTCAAAACCCGAAAGACTCATGAAGAGAACTAATCAAATTCTCTTTCCGGCTCAGAATGCATGGCTTAGTGTATGGGTCTGTCACGTGTTTAAGAACGACTCAAAAACCCGAAGACATGAAGAGAACTAATCAATTCTCTTCCGGCTCAGAATGCATTGGCTAGTGTATGGGTCTGTCACGTGTTAAGGAACGACTCAAAAACCCGAAAACGATCATGAAATGAACTAATCAGTTCTCTTACCGGCTCAGAATGCATTGGTTAGCATCATGGGACTGTCTGTCACGTCATTAAGGGAATGACTTAAACCCGAAGACTTGTCAGACAAGAGGTGAGGTGAGCTAATCAGCTTGTCATAAACTGAAGACCCAGGTAATGAATTAATCATTTCTGAATCTTATAGCATGTAGTTTTGTATGTTTGTAGTGGGATCAACGTTTGCATAAGTAGTAGATGTGTTGGGGAAGTAACCGTAACATTTTTCATTACATTTTGCTAAAATGAACGAAATGAAACGAATGACTCGAAAAAAGATTCGTTCATTTTGTTGAACGAGACTCAAAAGTCCGAGTCAGTAAAAATGATCCGAACTTCCCATCACTACTAATGATTGAGCTTTTTATGAGCAAAAATGTGATTAACTTTGTGCTGGATCTCTCTAGAATTACAACAATAAAAATATTTTAATCAGAAAATTGAAAAACACATTGTTCACTAAACACTTCAAACCTCCTGCAAGATTCACTTACACAGACATCAAGAATCAGCGTATGATTCTCAACAATGGTGACATGCTTCATGCTGCAATGCATTCTGGGAGCCAGGATGAGTTTTGTATGAGGCACCCAGAATGCATTGCAGCATGAAGCATGTCACCATTGTTGAGATTCATACGCTGATTCTTGATGTCTGTGTGTGAATAAATCTTGCAGGTGTTTTAAAGGATTTAATGTACATTGTATTTTTCAGATTTATTATTTCGATCTGATTTTTGTAACTTTTTTTTTTTCAGTTGTTCTGGAGAAGATCCAGCACCAAACTAACATGTTTTTAATATAAAGCTCAGTATTAGATCAGTGACAAAGCCATAACATGATGACAATATATTCATATCATTGAACAGCTGACAACAGCTAAACACATTGTCTCTTGTTTTTATTGCCATAATAAACAGCAAGAGCAGTCAAAGAAATATTATTACTAAAACAATCAAGAGTCAAACTGCCTAACTAAAGTAAGCGCTGACCTCGATCACGGTGACATCAAACCAAACGTATTTTCAACAAATCAACATCTAAACCTCTGGTAATTCTCAATAACAACTTTTGTAGATGAATGTCAGAAATAAAGTCAGTCTGGTTAGTAATAAGTGAAGTGGTAATGGCTTTGTGGAGTGTTTAATCAGATCTTCAGTGATTAATGTCTTTATCTTTAGTTGATTTCATCGAAGGCTGTGGCTGAAGTCGTAGATCTTGTTGTTTCTCTGTCCTTCAGTGATTCTGCTCGTTATCACCTAATTATCTCATTAACTCCAGCATGTTTCTGTGTTTCATTTAACAGCCTGTAGTGTGCACACTGAGCAGTGTTCATTTCATCTGGGCTAACCCATGTGGGGCCTCCATGGAAACCGTGGACAAAAATGTCTGGGCCCCAGTTAGGCTGCCCAGGTGACACCCATCTGGGCCCCACCATGCTATGTTGGCTGGGATACAAATTCAGGATATTAAATAATGTATTTTTAAATATACTTTCAGTGCATTGTTACAATGATCATTTTCAGCACACAGTTAAAATATAGCTCAAATATATTTGCATAAAGTGCAAATAAATACACTTAAATAAACTAAATGTAGACATTTAAAGTATATTTTTTCTAAAATACTAATTATTTTAAAGTGTGTTAAAAGTGGTATTGTGAAAATATGATGCTAATATACTTTTTATATATTTAAAGATAGTTTACTAAAGGATTAGTAATTAAGTTCACATATTAGTATATTTTGCAATGTACTATAGATAAAGGGAATATATTTAAATACAATAAAGTATATTTTTTTCACTAGGGGAATGAGTTCAAGCATCTGAAGGACAATGGAATAAGTTATCAAGACCAGACGTACACCGTCAGTATTGAAGCTCTGATCTGTGACGCGCAGATCAGATCTGTTAATGTACCAAGAATCACAATTCTTATGAGAGCTGTGAAAGATGTGAATCAGAGGGAAGAATTGTGTTCACTGAAAAGGAATGTCCCTCTCGATCAGATGAAGCTTTCAGAGCAGATTGCAGAGTACAGCAACCATCAAAACAGTGTCAGTCCCTTAATTCCTACAGGAATACCTCGTGTAAGTGCCTTTGTATTAGATTACATGCATTTGTTCATCTTGGGAGTAGTCAGACACCTCTTGACATTCTTGACTTGTGGCCCAAAACTCTTTTGTTTATCTGCAAGGCAAAAGGAAGAGATAACCCAAAAATTAAGCGCTGAGAGGAAAGATGCCAAGTGAATTCATGTTTTTTTTTGTACACAGACAGGACCTGTGGTGCTGAAAAATGTGTTGTCTCCTGAGAGGTACAAGCATTTCCTGTCACTGACAGTAGCCATGTCAATAATGCTGGAGCCAGATGACAGGACAAGGAATGCTTACCTCCAGTTCGCTCAAGAACTGATGAAGCACTTTGTCATGTCTAGTGCTGACCTGTATGGAAAGTGTTTCCCAGTGTACAGTGTACATGGACTGATCCATCCTCATGAAGATGTCACACACTTCAACTGCTCACTAAATGAGATTAGCTGTTTTGCGTTTGAGAACTTCCTGCAACAAACCAAAAAATGGGTGAGGAATGGAAAAAGTCCCGTTGAACAAGTCACCAGGCATTGGGCAGGGCAGGATGAAAAGAGGACTACTTCTTCAAAAAGATCTCCTCCGCAAGGTGGCCTGCCTTCCACAAGAATCTGGAGGTCATGTCTTCATACCCCTTGTGGCATGGAGCACAAAAAGGTTGAATTTAGTCTAATCTCTATTTTAATTAACTGTAGAAGAGTATGTAATCATAAGTAATCAAGAGCAATCATGGCAGAGCTCACAGTATCATGGGAAGAGATCATGTATCTTTCTTGTTGAAGTCGGATACAGATGGTAAATCCACCCAACAGCTACTGAAGCGGTTTGGAATTACAGGATCGAAGCAAAAGGCGGCACTCAGGAAACTGGTTGAGGAGGCAGAGAAAGGGAGATTCTGGTTATGGCTCAGAAGGAAAGACCCCAGGTGGGGAAACTAAGGATCACTGGGTCAGCCACAGGGAGCGGTAGGGAGACGTCCCTTCTGCTGCCCCACCACCCAGAGATGTGCTGAGATTAATGGGGCGAAACATCTGTGATGGGTGGCTTCCAGCTGATGACCTTGTGGCCAATTGGCACCGCCGGAGGTGCAACAGGTAGAAATGCCCTGCAGGTATTAAGGACCTGTGCTTCTATCTAGAAGAGTACATGTTAATGATTTTAATAATGTTAGGTGTTCCTGTAGCTGAACTTGTAGAATAAGGTGCTACCAATGTCACAGGTTTAATTCTTAGTGACCACATTCTGATAAAAAGTATACTTTCTCCTATTCTACAAGCTGATATGGATATGGACTTATGCCAAATAAAAAAAAAAAACATCTCAAATGCATCTTAAAGCAACATGCATTTACTGTCTTTTTCAGGCCATGTATGCCAGGGTTGTGAGGGTGGAGAATGGAAGGGAGACGGAGGGTACAGTTCCTAATAATTGGATAGACATAAATAAGAAAAAGTTAGATGGCCAAAACACTAGAGTAAAGAAGCACAAGATGGAAGAAGGACCCAGGACGACTGGTGAGTTTCAACTAATTAAGAAAAATGACTTCAGGTAAAGTTAGATTAAAGAATGGGTTCGAATTGTTTATTACATTATAGTATGTTTAATACAGTGTTACAATGTTTATTACATTACACAATTGTATGTGACTTCTAGGTAATGTTCGTGACTGTGAAAACTATAACCTGACCAGCCAAGCTGAGGAGGAAGAGGAAGAGGTAGTGGTTGGGCAAGAGGAAAGAGCCAAAAAAAACAAAAAAAAAAAAAACATTGATGACTATGTGTTGGTATGTTTCTCACTGAATAAACAAATCTCAAACATTGAAATCTATAATTGAACACCATTTTTCACCAAATTCATGCTTTTAACAAATGTTGATTTGCACTCTTAACAGATTCTGATGAGTTGGAGGAGGAGAGCATGATGGGTAACTATTTCATATGATGGCATTTATTCATTACACATTAATTATGTTGGAGATGGATATTTTCTTACTTTTGATTTAAATTGCATCTTTGTAGGAAACACGCTGCCCCCCTTTCCCATTGCACCAACAAAGTTGAAGCCAAGTATGAAGGAGTAGCTGAAAATTCAACTTGTGAGTATTGATGACATAATTTGTTAAATACAAAAATGATTTATATTACATACATAAAGCCATTACAGGTTTATTTTTTCATGTTTCAGACTGAAATTCCAGCCTTGCCCAGTCAACTTGAGTTTGCTGGGGGGTCTGGGGGCAGAATGTCCACATCAGTGAGTATTTATTCATCACATTAAATCCGCCACTCTTTGTTTAGAAACAATCATGCTAAATAAGAATGATCTTTGTGTGTTTTCAGACTCTCCACATGCAAAACACAAGGTAAAACACAGGGCACAGCATCACATCAGGGACAGTAATGGTTCAAGCCACAGCAAACCGGTCAGATCCAGTCAGTGTTATAGATATGAGATCAAATAAATGACACTTATTTATGTGTGTTGGGTAGAGTTGTCAAAATACCAGTACTCAGTATCAAGTTGATACTTATATTTAATTTGTGTTTGTGGGCATCATGCTATGTGAAGGAGGTGTCAACGATTTCATTTTGGTGACAACCAAAATTCGACGTTTGTAAAGCATGAAAAAAAAAGACAAATATAAATAAACCAAAATAGTGCCAAAATAAATGTGGGCTTGAGACGAAGAACCATTATAGTCCATATTTTCAATTTTTGAAAATACATTTTTTTTAATTGGAACTCTGAATTATATTACTTTTTTTTTTACTTGGAGATAGAACAACAAAAGCTTCCCAATCATGAGAAAGATTTTTTAGTATCAATCTTAAAAATAAAAAGTTAGAGTAATTTACATTTCTGGAATGTGGAAGAACAGGTATATGTCAGTTAATGTGGAATAACAGTATAAGTCCAATTAATCATATCAATTTAAACCACTGGAGATTTGATTCCTTTATCTTAGTTTTTAATACAGTAACAGAACCTTAAAGAAAATATTAAGCATTTCTTTCTTTCAATTTTTATTTTTTTGCCAACGTAAATCACAGAACAAAAACGCGGACAATACGGTACGAACAATGAACAATACATAGGCCA
>JAOTNS010000974.1:0-30470 GCA_028476615.1 Culter alburnus | reverse complement strand
TAAATTTACCGTTTTTGCTTTCAAATGTACAAGACTACCTATGAAGCTTTCAAACTTTTCATAAGCAAGCTCTTGAGTCATGGAAGGTGATCTTTAAACAAGTTTTCTCCTCACATCATATGGAATAATCAATTTATGTCATCTCATAAATCCTTTTTCTTTCCTGGTTTAATAAGGGTATTGCTTTTTGTGTCAGACTTGGTTAACAAGAGTGGAGAAACTACATCACTGCTAGTAATAATTCAATTTAAGGCTTATGGGAAATGGTTCGCACTTTTCCCAAATATTAGATTTCATAAGGTATGGACAGTGCCAAAACAATTTGTTTAATAATAAAATGAAGTCCATTTAAAAATTATTTGTTATTACTGTTGTAATAATTAAGTAAATTTAACTGAAATGTTTCCTCTCTTTGCTCCTTTTGCCAAGAGGAGGAATAATCTCTTTTTCAAATTTCAGCTTCCTCCTTGTATTTCACCAGTAATGTTGTATTTCAGTCAGTAAAGTCTTTTTCACTCTGATGTCTGAAGAGCTAGATTATATCTTAAACTTTGTTTGTATGATGGGTAAATATCAGATTCATAAAGCAACATACCTTAATTCAAACCTAACGTATTTGTTCATGATTTACAGTTATTATTGTCTTCACTTCAGAAAATCTCCAACTAAAAAGCTTTGAAAACATCTTGTATTATAGAACAATTTATGTAAATTGTATTTTTTTCTCTGTATCCCCAGATGTTCACGTTAATTGTTCTGTATTATTTCTATGTTTTGTACTGAATATAATTATGTAATTAAAAAAACCCCTTAGGTCTCTGTCGAGTGACAACACCACTCACTGTGTGTTTGTAGCTCCATGTCTTTCTTGTGAAGGTCATTGGAGGCACATGCAGTTCAACAATGCAGCAGGATCTCTGTTTCTCCAATGGCTGCATCAGGTGGGTCTTGTTTGATTAGTGTGGTCAAGATTTTCACATCTACTGGCAGGTTCTTCCTTGAAGGCTTTCTTCCTACATGCCCACCGAATGCCAGAGAGCCTTTGTGTTTCCATTGGACACTCATCTGGATACATGTGTTTCTGTGTCTTTACAAGTGAAACATGCTGCTTTGAGGAGTTTGTGATGAAAGCATAAGCTTTTCCACCAAGTTAAAAAAAAAAAAACCTTTCCTAAATTCTGTGGGTGGTCTTGGTCTGAGATTGGGCCTGTTCTTACAGGTGTTTGGTTTTCAGCCCTTTACTTTTTTCCCATGGTCAGCTTTTTTAGTTTTATATTTTTTTACATTTCTAGTTTAGGATCAATACTTGAAACCAGTCATGGAGGAGGATCTTTTCCAAATCAATCCGCTTGACAGAGTCTCTTTCCAAACAGCATCTTGTACAACAATACTCCTAGGGAATACACTGTTGCAAGGTGAATTTACTATTATAGATTTGTAGAATGACGTTCTATTGAACTTCGAATAAGCAGACTTCTTCAAGCGTCTACCTGAACTGAAGTCTATTAGTTTGACCTGCAAGGTGTTTATGAGCAGGTTTTCCATCTTGATGTCGCTGTGGAAGACGCCCCTTTCACAGCATATTGTTGCAGCAGTGACAACCTGACGCATCACAATTGTGTTTTCGACTCACTGATTCAGTAAAAACTGCACCATATTTATATGGCGTGGGGCTGCTCTAAGACCAGTTATTCATGGTGTCTCGTACCAGTCCAGCAGCTTTATGATGTGAGGAAAGCCTTTGCTCAGAAGAACCATCACAGTGACTCTCTTTTGGAAGGGATTTGCTAAACAGACCCTAGATTATATTAAGTGAGATGATTAGGGGACGTGGTTTAACTTATCTGAATTACTACAACAGAATTATGTCCAACATTTGTCCAGTGACGGAACAATGCTGTGTTTAATGACTTCATTAACATCCTCCGCAGTGGTGAGGAATGACGCTCAGCTGTACTTTGGGTGTTGCTCTTCTCTTCAACTTCACCATCAAAGCACCTCAGAGGCTGCTGTCATTTCTGCACAGACTCTGTTGGGCTTCATGGTAGTTTTCTTGGATTTCTGAGAAAAGCCCATCTAAGGAACCTCTCTTCTTCTTTTCTGCTGTCTCTGGACAGGGCTTAGTGACATACATGCAGCAGCATCTTGCTCTAAAATGTAAATATGCCATTGATCCAGATGTCTCTCTGATGTTCAGTCACAAACTTTATTACAAGTTTGACTGACCTTTTATAGCACAGATCGAATGAAGATCAAGTGATAACACAATTTGAGTGATTTTTTTTCACCACAGATGTACTTTAGTACTAGTCAGATCGATTGTTAAACCAGAAACCAACTGAAGTTTACTGCAACTCTGAGCAGATTTCCAGATATTTGGGCGACTCGGGCTGTGACAACACACAAGTAGTCAAACGCTGAAAATATACAGTGGAGATCCATGCAAACGATAACTGATATTGTTTAGGCTTGAAATATATATCTTTGTAAACTTGCCTGTATTTTAAAACATTTCTTCTTTCAAAAGCTTCATGTCATGATTACAACTTCTGATGTCAAACACGGAGCTCAATGTTCATAATCGACTCGAGTTAAAAAGTGTACTGTAATTCACAAACATTGTTTCAATAATTTATACATTTGATAAAAGTATGTATTTTTGTAAGTAAAGTAAATAACCTGTTATACATTTTTTTTGCCCATTTTACCAGAACGTTGTTGATAGTCTTTAACTCTCATAATTTTAAAACAATTATATTTTTTTCACATTTATATATAATTAGACCCATGCTAATTTATAAAATATTAGTTCTCATGTATAGCTTATTTGATTTTCATTATAAGTCATTTACCAAAACGTGTCCCATTTTAGCTGACTTCACCCTAACTGTAAATTTTGAAACTGGAGGGCTTTTGCACCCTTTAAACACACATGTTCTCAAGCTCATGTTGCTTTTTTTACATTTAAATGCTTAATTTTCAATTAAAACAAACAAACAAAACAAAACCCTCTTTGATTATGAAAAAATTAAATCATTAAGGAATTGTTGATCTGTATAAATATGGAAAACAGCTTTAGTAGTTACCATTTGATTTATTGATCTCTCCATTTAAACATTCAAAACTTCCAGTTTAATCATGTGTTGATTTAGAGAGATGTGTACAAAGAAGCTCCAGTTTCAGTTCTTCTCCAGCAACAGGACATATTATTCCAGATAACTTAAGAAAAACTAATGCATTCTCCAAATAAAAGGTAAATATGTAGTCAATAAGTGACAGTGAGAGAGACAAAACTTGGTATCATTCAAGTGGTCCTCTGTGTTGTTTTAATTATTTAAACATAGTATTCAATACAATGAAAGAGTTTTCTTAATTCTGAAAAAAATACACATTAACACAATATTCAGACTCTTACACATTTGTTCACGCAGATGATACACTAACAGTGGATCTTTGTAACTGTGGGGAATTGGACATCATTCATGTTATGCATATGTAACACTAATGCTGCCTTCACGTGCGATAGGAAATTTGATAATTTCCACTACTGAAGTTGTAATTACGAGCTCATCGCATTCAAGTTTAGAAAGAGATACTGATTCACTTGTTTTTATTTTAAGATCCTTAAAATGATTTTCTTCTCTCTCTCTCTCTCTCATATTTTAATATATATATATATATATATATATATATATATATATATATAAATTATATAAATTGTGTGTGTGAAATTTCTGTCTTGAGTAATCGGTGTGTCGCAGTTGTGACGTCACTGGCGCGCTGCGCGTTCTCGCTTCAGTGCGCGGGAGATCTGAGAGAAGGAAGATGTGCGGTTTGTTCACTCACGTTCAAAAGTGTCTTAAAAGGGAAAATCAGTGATTAATTTATCTGTTTCGTTAAAATGTGTAAATGAGATACATGAGTATACTTTTATCCGAGTTTAAAGCCGTTTTATCTGCAGAAAGTGTAATTTTAATCGAGGAAATGCAGCGTGAGGTTGAATGTTAGCTTCAGTTATTAGCCTGTGAAGAGAGAGTTTCTCTTCTGTGTTTGAATGTTTGACAGGACCAGGAAACATTCATAATACAACGATTAATAACTGCAGGTTTACAACTTGTGCAGGTATACGTATTTTGATGTGTTTTTATGATTTCTTAATGTGTGTTGAACAACGAATTGGTGTATAATTAGAAATTCATAATGAAGCCCCTAACTTTATTGAAAACGAGTATCCTCCAGAAAGTGTCAAAGTGATATTAATCCAGTCATTTTTGATATCTTTAAATTTGATTGATGCACACAGATTCCTAAATCCTGATTCCACTTCTTTAAGTCAGATTTGTTTTAACCCAAAAATCACATTAATTTATGGTTAGTCTCCGTATCTTTGATTTAATTTTTGAGGTGTTTCTTGCACTTCTTCTCCACTAACTGATCATTGTGGTTTTGAGTTGGTCCTGAAGACACATAATTCAAGAACACAATAATCCTGACTACTGGAAATTAAATAATTTCTTGCTTGTAAATGAATCTTACTGCACAGGCATAAAGCAGTTAAGAAAATCAACTCAAAACGATTTAGTTTATTTAAAAAAAAAATAATTTAACACCATTGTATTATGTTTCTCTTTCAAACGTGACTCGTGTTAACGATAAAATAGCCGTTTTCACACATTGTCTTTTTTTTTTATTATAATTTTTTTCACACTGTTATTTATTTATCAGAAAACAAATGGCATTACAAATAAATTAGTTACTGACCATTAATATGTATGGTGAGATTGCTGAAGGATTTTCACGCTTCTTTATGTTTATCCTTCTTTATCTCTTTGTTGATTCTGTCACCTAAATTTCTCTCATTTTAAATTTACATGGAAAAATAAAGTGGAACACATCAGCAGGAAATCTTCAATACAGCCATACTCAAAAAAAAAAAAAAGTTTACATGTCTAGATTTATTTATTTTTTTTATTATTATTTTTTTTTACCTTGAATCAGTTTTTTTAAACATTAAAAATAAATTGGTTAAATGTTTAAAGGGGAATTTGGTTTGGTTCTGGATTCCTAATTTGATTTTTAAAAGATGTGTAATTTTACTTTTTTTTTTTTTTCTTCTTCTTTTTTTTTTTCCTTGTGATTTCAAATGTACGAGACTACCTATGAAGCTTTCAAACTTTTCATAAGCAAGCTCTTGAGTCATGGAAGGTGATCTTTAAACATTTTTTCTCACATCATATGGAATAATCAATATGTGTTATCTCATAAATCCTTTTTCTTTCCTGATTGGTTTAATAAGGGTATTGTTTTTGTATCAGACTTGGTTAACAATATTGGAGACTTGATTCTTATAAAGACTTTATTGAACTATATGTAAACTTAATGTAGTTCTGTTTTGATCCATTTATACCAAAGGCAATCCCTTCTAATTTGTTGTTCTTGGTGAAATCTTACAAATTATTCTGTAATTTGAGTTTGAATATCCCTCATATCTTGGATGTTAAATGTACACATCAATTAAGAAACTACATCACTGCTAGTAATAATTCAATTAGTAAAGCTTATGGGAAATGGTTCACACATTTCCCAAGGTATGGACAGTAACAAAACAATTGTTTAATAATAAAATGAAGTCCATTTAAAAATGATTCATAATTATTACTGCTATAATAAATACTTAAGTAAATTTAACTGAAATGTTTCCTCTCTTTTACTCTTATTCTAAATATTTTTGGCTTCAAATTTCAGCTTCCTTGTATTTCACCAGTAGTGTAATATTTCTGTCAGTAATGGTCTTTTTCACTCTGATGTCTCTGAAAATGAAGAGCTAGATGATATATTTGTTTATATGATGGGTAAATATCAGGTTCATAAAGCAACATACCTTCAATTCAAACCTAACTAACGTATTTGTTTATGATTTACAGTTATTATTGTCATCATTTCAGAAAATCTCCAACTAAAAAGCTTTGAAAACATCCTCTATTATAAAACAATTTATGTAAATTGTATTTTTTTTTTCTCTGTATCCCCAGATGTTCACATTGTTTGTACTGAATTATAATTATGCAATAAAAAAACCCCTTAGGTCTCTGTCGAGTGACAACGCCACTCACTGTGTTGTTTGCAGCTCCAAGTCTTTCTTGTGAAGATCATTGGAGGCACATGCAGTTCAACAATGCAGCAGGATCTCTGTTTCTCCAATGGCTGCATCAGGTGGGTCTTGTTTTATTAGTGCAGTCAAGTTCTTCTTTAAAGGCTTTCTTCCTACATGCCCACTGAATGCCGGAGAGCCTTTGTGCTTACATTGGACACTCATCTGGATACTCGTTTCTGTGTCTTTACAAGCGAAGCATGCTGCTTTGAGGAGTTTGTGAGGAAAGCATAAGCTTTTCCAGCGAGTCAAATAAAAAAACCTTTCCAAAGGAAGTTTGACCTAAATCCTGTGGGTGGTCATTGGTCTGAGATTGGGCCTGTTCCTACAGGTGTTTGGTTTTCAGCCCTTTACTTTCCCCATGGTCAGCTTTTTTATTTTTGTTTATTATTTTTTTTACGTTTCTAGGAACCAGTCATGGAGGAGGATCTTTTCCAAATCAATCCGCTTGACAGAATCTCTTTCCAAACAGCATCTTGTACAACAATACTCCTAGGGAATACACTGTTGCAAGGCCTATTATAATTTGTCACCATAGATTTGTGGAATGATACTTTCTATTGAACTTCGAATAAGCAGACTTCTTCAAGCATCTACTAGAACAGGTTTGACCTGCAAGGTGTTTTGGTTGATGAGCAGGTTTTCCAGCTTGATGTCGCTGTGGAAGACGCCCCTTTCACAGCATATTAGGCTTGTTTGAGATGTGCCTAGCCTCGCCTGAAATGTAGGTGAGAGTAGGGATGAAAAAAGTGCAGGCAAGACGGACAGTTCTCTGTTCTCGTAGTGGATCAGACACCTACGAGATCAAAGGCGGATACCGCGGGATTCACGCTCGTGCTTTTTTGCTGATAAATTGGATGTAATTTAAGTCCTGTTGCTTTTAAATAAAAATAAATATAATAAACAATACACCCAAAATACTTATTTATTTCCATTCAAAGGATGTGTATCAATCATTTTTATTTTAATTGCAGACATGTTTTTATATATTTTTAGAAATATGATAATCACATAACCCATAGAGAGATCGCACTGTCAGAGACTTTAGGAATATTCCTGTGATGTATTGATCTCTTTTTAAAATGTTTAATTTAAAACTCTAATACCATGATTTAATGTGTATAAATTATGTGTGAATATTCCTAAAGTCCATCCTCAGTCCATATTTTCATTAGGATAAGACAGACAATGTCCAGAAGAAGACATTATGTTGAGGTATGTGGTAGTAAACTGACCTGTCTTTCCCTTTAAACTTAAATGGATCATTTCTTCCTCATTTTCTGAGGCGAATTGGTGCTGTTCTCCTCAGTTATTGATGCCACAGTCAGAGAAGTACTGTTATATAATAAATATTGTAATTATAGTTTTATATAATTATTGTAATTATAGCTTTCCTGTAGCTCAGTGGTTAGAGCATGGCACTAGCAATGCCAAGGTCATGGGTTCGATCCCAGGGATTGCACATACTCAGATACAAATGTATAGTATAATGCAATGTAAGTCGCTTTGGATAAAAGCGTCTGCCAAATGCATAAATGTAATGTATAGTTGCAATGACGACCACTTGAATGACACCAAGTTTAGTCTCTCTCACTTATTGATAAAGGGAGTACTAGAATATTATATATTATGAAGCTTGAAACTTCTTGCCTGATTTCAGCATGGAAACAGTTTTCATGGTAACCCTGCATGGCATAACACTAAAATTTATCTCATTTCAACATTTATTGAATGGTTATGCTCTTATTAATCTAAACTTTGACATGTCTTGGACATATGTAATGTAATGTGTTAGTGACTTTAATGCTTTTAATCCTTTCTGTAAATTTAACTCTGGTGACTTTAATAATAATAATAATAATATAAATAAATAAAAAATAAAATTGATGTTTTAGTAAATGTTGAAATAAACATTAATAAATAGCAGTTCATTGTAGTTCATGTTAACTAATGAACCTTACTGTAAAGTGTTACCAAAAATTCTATACAAGGTTGGATCCGAACCCTAAAACTCTTACATGCTAAACAAAGTTTCTACCAGCCCACTTGGGAACACAAATTTATTAGGGATTTATGTATTAACACAATCAATTTATTATGTGAAAAGTCATATGATTTCTTATCATTGTGATATCAATGAGTCAATATGTTCTAAAAAAAATTGATGTAACATGAGATGTGAAAAAACGTGTTTCATTTAAATGAATGGGTTGCTGCCCTTAAAAGGACATTTGATGGCTTCATCTATGGAGTTCTACTTGCAGAGCTTCTTTGAGGTTACTCAGCAAAAGCTTATTTCCCTCTGGGCTCAGGTGGACTCCGTCTCTGATCAGATGAGACAAGTCGATGTTAGAGTGACGAATGCAGTGCATCTGTCTCTTTGCCAAGAAGCCTGCCATCACACCGTTGAGCCACTGCCGGCTCCATTTGACGCCATATGCAGTCCTAGCAGTCTGCCCTCGCCAGTTTAGTTGGGGCAGAATGAAGGAAAAGAGAAGCCTGGTTCTGGGTAACATTCTGAAGACTTTAGCCAGGTCAGTCTTCATTTCCCGAAGGAAATCCAGGCGGTTGCGGCTCTCACGACACAAGCTGTTTCCACCAAGGTGAATGATCAGGATGTCTGGAGCTGTAGCTTTGGCCCTGAGAGACCGCAGCACTGGAAGCAAATGCTCCCCGAGTCTGCCTCCCAAGTAACATTGCAGCGAAGACCAAGGCATAGTATGGGATTGCATATAATACATCCAGTATAGATTGTCACAAATTGTACAGATTGAACAAAATCATTTAAAACAAATGTTATAAGATCGAAATCAAATACATTACAGCAGTGTCTTACTACTTCTGTCTGTGTCCTCCCTGGGGTTGCCAAACTAATCCTCACTGCATACTGTATGCTGCTGCTTTTAATTTCTAGTGTCCTTCCTGCTGATGTACTTTCTTGGTAGCTCAGTGGTATAACACCTTGACATGACCATACACGCCACAATCTCATGCAACATGACCATATGCGTCAACCCTTTGGCTAAGGTGTAATGAATGATCTGGTCAGGTGGTTTTCCGTTATGCAAAGAATATCTGATAGTAGCAGTTCATGATTGCATCTGATATCTTAAATGTCATATTACGCAACAAGGCTGTGACCGCAGGATCAGCATAAAACTTCTTTTCACTGAAGTCCGTAATGTGTAACCCACGAAGCAAAGTCGTTCTGCTAAGGGCAACGTTGGCCGTTCCTGACTTGCAAATCTTCAGTGACACTACAGCAGGGCCGGCGCTACCTATAGGCAGAGCAGGCCATTGCCTAGGGCCTCAGGTTTTAAGGAGGGGCCTCCATAACCGCAACATCCCCTGGACGCTAGTCCACCAGTCAAGAGGGGAGCAAAATACTAGCCTCTTTGTTCATTGGATGTAGTTGAATTGTCACTTAATGTCGAACCAGTTAATGTCGCCATGTCAGAGTGGGTCCGATCTACACGCCAAAATGAACACATCCTTTGGATGATGCGAAGCAAAATGCTAAATAAAGCTTGCCATAAAAAGCCGGCAAAAGTAATAATGAACGTGACAAAAACAGCAAGGAGACATTTTAATTGTTTATTAATAAACTAATGTTTTCTGAATCAGAGTCGGCTTAAAGGTGCTCTAAGTGATGTCACGCGTTTTTAGGCCAAAGCATTTTTTTGTCACATACAGCAAACATCTCCTCACTATCCGCTAGCTGCCTGTCCCCTGAACACACTGTAAAAAAACGCGGTCTCTGTAGTCGCCACAAGCTCCGAAAACAGCAATAAAAACAAACTGGTCCAGCCTGGACCACAAAACATAATAAACATGCTCCAGCCAATAACCGACAAGAATGATTTTAAATGCGCATTCATGACTGTTTCAGGAAGCACGGAGGGGAGGGGGAGGAGGAGGAGGAGGGAGGGTCTAGCTAGCCTCTGTTTTGTTTGACAACACTTCGAAAGTCAACAGAAAATTACTCCACCAAGGATCACTTAGAGCACCTTTAAATTTTGTCTAGGGCCTCCAAATGTCTAGAACCGGCCCTGCACTACAGTATTCTGCATTGTCATGCCTTGAACTTTGTGAGCTGTGCAGGCATAAACTAACTTGATAGGAAACTGTCGATGAACTGCTCATTTCCTTAGATTTTTTTGGATCTCTCGATATAAACTAAGTCGTCTTCTTCACCTTGCACCCTTCTGCGGTGTTTCTTACCCGCGTTTGGATTGTCAGGCTGAAGCCCTAACATTTGTACAGTGTCGATTCCATCTTTTGTTTTAGTGACAATATTTACAATGTTCCCAAAACATCCATTAACAACCCCCATCTTCAACATCCAGATTCCTAGTCACCATTACACGAATTCCCAGTGCAATTTGTATGGTGTCAAGTAAGTCGTCCTTTTTTCTATGACAGGCTTCTTTTGTCTCTTCATCCCTCCTGTTCTTGGGTCTTTGATGTCAGTGTGAAGGTGTGGATTGTTTCAGTATTGGTGTCTGTGAACTTCCTTGTTGGTGGCAAATATGTGCAGTGCATTACACAGGCAGTCTTTCTGGTTCTTCACAGCTCGAAGTAACAAAGCTGTCTTCTTTGCTCGTAGTCGGTTCAAAAGCTGGGCAAAAACAAGGTCTTCTTTCTGACGCATGACCTCAGAGGATAATTATTTGGAAATGGTCTTTCCAGAAGTCCAAAACATCTTCTTCATACACAGAGTGGTTTGGCTTTACCAGTAGGTGGCAGTTGGTAAAAGTCACCCATGGTGAGAACAGAGATGCCCCCGAAAAGATTTCTTGCTGCCTTTGATTTGCTGAAATCTCCAGTTTATGTAGGCAAAAAGATCAAAATGATAAGAATCTCCACATCACGTAATCTTGCTCGTAGTTCATCTAGGCATTTCCAAGTCCTTGATAGGGCTTCAGATTCCTTGGAAGTTTTAAAATGGAATGCAGCATTTTACCGGAAATACTGAATGCTGCTGTTCCAGTAAAAGCACTCAAGAACACTGTAGGTACGGAGAAGATCCCCTTACTCCCGGAGTCGAGGCAGTTGTCGCAGAATCTTGGTCACTTCCGTATATATGCACTTAATGACGTGTGATTTACCACAACCAGCATCACCTGAAATGAAGTACAAAAAATATTCTGAATTTTGATCTCATGCACGTTTCTGACACCAAGGGCAGACAGTGTAGAATATGGCTGCCTATGTCTCATTTAGACTTCTGAACAACTTTCTAACAAATTCAATACTCAACTGCGGTGCCTCTACTTGTGGCACGAATCCATGTTCAAGAATCTGATATTCTGGAACATCATCTTGTACATTTTTGTCATCTGGATTGATGTCTTCTCGTTCTGCAATGCACTCCAAACGGTCCACTTCAATGTCAGGTGCAAAAGCTGTCCAAGCATTTTCAGGTGGTCCTTGCTGTTGCAGCTGATCGAATGCCTTATCCACTTCATCACTGTTTTTCAAACTTTTCCTTGTGTTTGCACTATGGCACAAACAGGCATCAGGAGACCAGGGTGTGTAGGAAGTTTCACAGATGCACTTTTGTAAAACAGCTCATATGTTGGAAATTTAGGAGGTTTTAGCTGTGCACTGAAGCGATGTGGCATATAAAGTTTAAGTAATCTACTGTAAAACTTTTCAGGTTGTTTTTCCTCCAAAAACCATGCATATCTAAATTGTAGCCTTACCAACAGTTCTTTTCTGAAAAAATCCCATACCGTTGAGCAGTTGGTGAACATTTTTACCTTTTGTTTGCTGACCATACACAATACGGTATTCCAAAGCAAAATCTGCCAGACATCTTTTCAAATTCCCATGTTTGTGGCCTTATTCTGTATTTATCTATTATCCCTGACATTCTCTGAATCGGAATCTTGTTTTAGAAGGCACTAAGGGGAAGACTCATCTTCATCACATCATCATCCGTCGGTATAAATACATTTTAGCGCTTACTTGCCTGTGTTTGGTGTAGGCCTGCATTATGTGCTTCATTTCATCTTCCTCATTAACGTTGTTTCACGCACACCCTTGATTAGGTTCTTCAATACATCATTTATTTCATGCTCTGGGTTATAAATATATGACAGTATATACATGATGCAGCTAAAAGGGTCAGAACAAACTTAATGTCCATGTTAGCGTTCCATGCCCTCAACAAATCAGGATTGTATACATTCACCCAAGACTCCTTTGGATCACGCTTCAGCAAAATCACGTTGGCAGTGGACAATGCCTCAGCGTTGTCTTCGTAGTCTTTCATGGTCAAATTACACTTTAACAGCTTGTCAGAGCTACTGACAAAGGAGGTTTGGGGATCATTCAACAAATCCCACTGGTTTTGGTTTCATCCTGGCATCACTTATTGCTTTTTGAACAGCATCTCATCTCGACTACTTCCTGTCTGGTTGTTTTTTTTTGGCTTTATCCTCTTCTTCTGTACGCTGTGGTGCTAGACATTGGTAGTTTAGGGAATCTGAATCTATGTAAAAAATTCTTTCTTACATGACTTGGAGTGGTTCCTGCTGTGAAGCTGAACCTCTGACAATTTGGTGAAGCTCAGGATCAGCCACGGAATCAGGCAATTGGCATGATATGTAGCGGTCAATAAAGTCGCACACAATCTTATCATCATTTTCAAACTCAGGAGCATCCTTTACCTAAACAAGTAGATGAAAATGTGAGCTTCCACTAGCTTGAAATTCAACTCTGTAAAAGTAATCCTCCACTTTACAAATTGGTTGGGCAGGCGACAAAAGCAGTAGTCATTAGTGCATCTACTGGTTTCTCAAACATGCGCATGACAGTGACAGGGTTGCCTCGAAGGATTTCACATTTCATCATCCAGTTAAGCTTTGAAAAGTTAATCTGTTCACCTTGCTGGGCCTTGATTGTGGTTATACTTCAGACCGTTGCATTTCGGCTGCACTGATGTACAAAAAAAAAAAAAAAAAACCTAGGGGTTCCTAAATGTCTAATCATAGCTTGTAGATCTCAACGTTTTCTCCCAATAAGATGGAGAGCCTCTTAGTGGTTGCATGAAACGTGTGGCATCCCTGTTGTGTCCCAATCTTTCAATCTCACGGTTATCCTGAAGCAGCTTGTTGGAAATTCTTATCCTGCTTAGCAACATTGAATTCTTGTTGCTTCTCTGTGTCATCAGCTTCCTCATCTAGGTGACTTTCAATATTGCAGTTTCTCTTATGGATATGTCTCTGTTTTCAGAATGCATTGCTTTCAACTTTGATAAAGCTGCAAGAACATTGTGCATATTCACGGTATGGAAGTGCAGGTATCGTTTAAACTTAACGTGTTTAACTGTAACTCTTCCGGAACTACACAAGAACCTGAGCAGGCACCATCACAAGCATGAACATATTTCCCAGTTAAGCAAGATGCTGAAAACATGGATGTTTTAGTCATAACTCGTTCTATTACAGACTTGATCAGGAAACAGGGCTCTGTGATAGACTGTGCAGACATGTGTAGGGCCTTCTGAATTTTACACCGGAATGCATGTATGGCAGTTTCCATCGCTTTGTAAACAAAGGCTGGGGTGTTTCCTGGTTGTAACGGAT
This sequence comes from Culter alburnus, assembly GCA_028476615.1. Taxonomy (NCBI): domain Eukaryota; kingdom Metazoa; phylum Chordata; class Actinopteri; order Cypriniformes; family Xenocyprididae; genus Culter; species Culter alburnus. The sequence goes on along the minus strand of JAOTNS010000974.1, from coordinate 16,727 downwards.
GTGTGGTTATATTTATTTTTGATCCATTGCAACCAAAGAAGAACATGATATTTAGCATCACCGACACATTTCTGTGTCTTGCACAGGGTACATCACAGTATGTGATGTGCTCTGAACTCTGGGTCACCTGCATATCTCCTCACCATGTACTCCTTCGATTTTCTCTGGAATGGAGTTTCTGTGCTATATCTCCTACATGTACGGTTTCATTTTATTCTGAAAGCCAGTATCTGTGGTACCTCCTAACCATGTACTCTTTCTTCTTTGACTGAACAACCTCATCTATTTTGCACCATCTAGTCTCTTTGTTTCTGAAGTAATGATCCTGATTGTACTTTTTTTGTCTGCAATTGCAAACAGCTGACATACCTCTTTCTCTCATAATCCCTTTTTTGTGTTTTCTGATGGCATAAGATGCAGTTGTGTAAGTAGGTTCTCCACCTTGTTTTGAAATTCTAAGTGTTTTATGTATTTATTTTCATCTCCTGTTTTTAATTATTTTAACTATCATATCCTGGTTTTTAGCTCCTGAGCCAACAAGATTTACTTTGGCTCGAACATGTAATCTTGGTTCGGTAGAGCTAAAATCACTTGTGATTCCTGTTCACAAACTGATGGTGAAGGCAGTTGGCCAGCCTGTTGCTCTGTTTCAAATGACACAGGCATGAATTCATTGCTGGCCTCAGGAGAATAATACCAGAAGATCTTAAGAATCTTCATGTCACTCAGGTGGCTGAAAGTTAACATAACAGCAGTTCCACCACGAGTAGGCAAGCCTTCGGCAGTCCTCAAGTGTGAATCAAAGAATCTGTACCTTCCAGAACTGTCTCTGAACACAGCAATACACTCTGGAGCAACAATGAGCAGTGCATGGCTTACATCTGTTGAGAGACACTGTAGTCTTTCAGTGAGAGGAATCCAACACCCTTCCATGTCAGATATCCCATCTTCACTTCAGACATCTGCACGTCTTATGTTTGGCTAAATGTCGAAACACTCAGCAGTACCAGAGATAGTATTATTATAGGGAGATGAGAGGGGTCTGTATCTCTTACCATTGGAGAAAGCGTAACAGCTAACTTAATCATGCGGCACCTCTCAGCCTATCATGTAATGACAGTGACGTCAGTCGCAATATTCCCTAGTCTGCCTTCTCTAAAAAAAAAATACATTTTTATCAAGCTAAAATGTACATATAGTTCCCAGCGAAAGTATTTAGTGTTGAATAAGTAAATGAATATCTATTTCCCCACAAAAGCCGTTTAATCAGCATAGTGAAGCCTCTGGTCTCCTTCTCTGCGTACCGTTGGGGGCGGAGCGTTAGCATTAGCCGTTATGCTTTTTTGGCTAAAGGTTGTACTTCCTCCGTTGTCAGATGATCCCAATTAAATCTTTCTACAGCGATAAGCTGCATTTTAATGCCGACATACTCTTCTAAAACTCTATCAAGGATGATTTCTTGAGAATTCATCATACGTAACATCACCCTGACAATGAGATGGGTACGGTGTTCATATTAGGACATTCTTAGACCTCAGTCGTACAACGAAAACGTTTCAGCCATTGGATGAAACGGCATCGCGCCTCAGACTGAACGGCTTCAGGTCTCAGGGAAAACAACGTCAGCTGTGAGGTCTTCTACTATTAGGCATTGGACGAAAAGGCATCGGGCGAAACGGACTCAGAATAAAAGGCATCAGGCGAAACGGACTCAGAAAAAAAGACATCAGGCATCAGGCGAAACGGACTCAGAATAAAAGGCATCAGGCGAAACGGACTCAGAATAAAAGGCATGAGGCATCAGGTGAAACGGACTCAGGTGGAGTGTGGGGCTTCGCATTGCCCCGCCCCATGTGACGTCACATGCACGCGGTTCAGATCAGAACAGAAGAACAAGAAGGACAGATGGATGCAGAGGAGGTAAGCCCACATGATATATTTTATTTGTTTTAATTAAATGCTACACTAATTACGTTTTATACAGAACAAAACATACATTTCGTGAATTTTATTTGCACTTTTAAAAAGTTAGTTAGCTAGCTTTAGCTTGCACTCGGCAGACTATTGTGATGTTAAAGCGTGTTCGCGCTATTGGATTGCTTGATTAAAATGTGAAACAAAAAAAAAAACAGATAATAAGCTAACATTACACTAATCAAAAGCAAATAATAAGGCTGGAAATGATGGGGACGGACGGAAATAAGTTAATTGTTTTATATATTCTATATTATAGATAATGTAAGTTTTTATATTTAAATACATCTGAAATATAATTGAGAGTACCACGTCCCCTCCCCCCAAACTTCAGTCCACTCAGTTAATGCCATTTCCATCAGTAGTAATATGCTAACGTGATATTGTATAACTTTTTTCAGAATAGAAATATGAAGTTCAAGGCCTATGACAGGCTGAGGCAACAGCTAGATAATGGTATGTAATGGGCTTTTTATTGTATAATTGAATAATGTTGTAGTTATATATTACATAGTGTATCACTGCATGTGCATGGAAATTTATGCAAGTTATATTCACTTGTACTTTGTCTTATTTGTAGATGAGCTTACTCAAAAAGGCTTTGATGCCAGAGTGAAGCATTTATTAAGTGGAGATGAGCATACTGTGGAGGAAGGAACATCAGGTATCCTGTTTTTATCTTTACATATAGGAAAACTTATATTTATTTAATTACTTTTCTTCTATCTAGCCTACATACTTTGCTTTTCTCTTTAACATTCTAGAAACAAAAGAAGTCAAAAATCAGAAGGCGTTTATGGGTAAGAAGACGAAAAATGTATAGCGTCTTACAGAAATATTGTCACCCTTGGTAAATATGAGCAAATTGGTTTGCCTTTTCATTATTCTGATCTAAACTGATCTAAAACCTGTGGGATGACCTGACAAAGAGAGTCCAATGGCATAGACCTCTGAATCTGAACAATGGAGTAATAGTCGCAGATATATTGTCATGCATTCTTCAGAAAATTCAGAGCTGTTATTTTGTCAAAAGGGGATTGCACAAAGTTTAAAGGAAGGGTCACATATATTGAGTAACAATAAATAAAAAACACACATAAATAATTGTGTGTGTATATAAATATATATATATATACAGTACAGCTCAAAAGTTTGGAACCACTAAGATTTTTAATGTTTTTAAAAGAAGTTTCGTCTGCTCACCAAGGCTACATTTATTTAATTAAAAATACAGTAAAAACAGTAATATTGTGAAATATTATTACAATTTAAAATAACTGTTTTCTATTTGAATATATTTCACAAAGTAATTTATTCCTGTGATGGCAAAGCTGAATTTTCAGCATCATTACTCCAGTCTTCAGTGTCACATGATCCTTCAGAAATCATTCTAATAGGCTGATCTGCTGCTCAAGAAACATTTAATGTGTACAATTGTACAAAATATTGTGTACAATATTTTTTTCAGGATTATTTGATGAATAGAAAGTTCAAAAGAACAGTGTTATCTGAAATCTAATCTTTTGTAACATTATCAATGTTTACTGCCACTTTGATTGATTTAATGCGTCCTTGCTGAATAAAAGTATTCATTTCTTTAATTTCTTTTAAAAAAAAAAAATAACAATTCTTACTGACCCAAACTTTTGAACGGTAGTGTATAATGCTACAGAAGCTTTGTATTTCAGATAAATGCTGTTCTTTTGAACTTTCTATTCATCAAGGAATCCTGAAAAAAAAAGTACACAACTGTTTTCAACATTGAAAATAATCATAAATGTTTATTGAGCAGCAAATCATCATATTAGAATAATTTCTGAAGGATCATGTGACACTGAAGACTGGAGTAATGATGCTGAAAATTCAGCTTTGCATCACAGGAATAAATTACTTTGTCAAATATATTTAAATAGTACACAGTTATTTTAAATTGTAATAATATTTCACAATATTACTGTTTTTACTGTATTTTTAATTAAATAAATGTAGCCTTGGTGAGCAGACAAAACTTCTTTTAAAAACAGTAAAAATCTTAGTGGTTCCAAACTTTTGGACTGTACTGTATATATATATATATATATATAATATATATATATATATATATATAGTACAGTCCAATATATACAATTATTTGTATATTACTGTATATATAATTAAGAGTAATGGTTACATATTTTGTGAAAATTTTGATTTAAAGACCAAGAGGATAAACAAATTTTTCCATACCCTAGTTTGCTAATATTTACCAAGGAAAGTAAATTCAACTGTCATTATAACAAGTTGTTTGTTTGCTTGGTTGTCAATTCTTTCATTTCAAAATGATAGTTTAATAGAAATCTTATGTATGTATTACAGATGCAGCACATATTTTTACCAAAGCAAAACAGTTAATGAAACCACAGGTGAAGAAATGCCAGTTTCCCCTTCGTCAAAAAGGAAAACCCCTTTTAAAGGTTAGTAGCTGCAATTATTAAAGGTGGGGTAAGCCATATTTCAAAAACACTGTTTGGAAGTTAGTCGGGCCAGCACCAACAACAAATGGTAACCAATCAGCATTGGGGCGTATGATGCCAGACCTGCCAACATGTACGCATTTTGCATAGCGGGTACGCATTTTGACCTCAAAGTACGCTGGTACGATTTGTCACTCTATATTACGCAAAAACCCAGTGACTCCTCTGTGCACGCCTAGTACTCAAATCCTGCAAAAGAGTTCGACCAATCATAGCGCTGGGTTCATTTCCCCAAATAGCAAGCGGGGATGATTGACAAATGCGTATGGCCTATCAATAAAAAGACACTAATTATTATTATCAATAAAGTACCTAATTATGTTACATAGCCTAATTATTTTGTATGAAAACTAGCACATTAGTTACTTATGCATTTAAAAGTACCGTCTCAGTGCTGCGCAAGCTCTCTTTAATAAACAAACGCGCGCACACACAGAGAGGGAAGATCAATGTAAAATGAAAATTGGTTTAAAATTTGTTCTTGTTTTTTTTTTGTTTTTTTGTCAGAAAACTTTTTGAATTATCCATCCGTTTTTTTTTAAGATTCGGTAATGTTTAACACAACCCCGCCCTCGTTATATGACTAACTTGTTGATAGCCTATTCTTGAATACTGGATGCGTTTTGCTCTTATTGGTCCTTTCTATTAATTGTCAACTGTTTTCTATAAATATGTTTGTATTGGCAAACCTTTATTCAGTGAATGTTTGTCTTGTTTATAATTCAAAGACAGCACGTTACAAATAGAACCCCTTTTTTTTCTTTGGGATTTAGTATCATATTTGGATATTGTAATAATAAATTAAGTATTTGAAATGAATCACATGTAAACTCAATGTTTACTGTTTTCTAAGGGTTTCTTCATTTTAGACTAGTTTTCATTACAAAACCTGTATAAAAGACTCAACTGTCAGGTTAGTTGTATGTAAATACAGCCTACTTGAAATTGCAAACAAAATGTTTAGTCCATATTAAATATATGAATGCAATTCACTTGTGGTTGTCAGTTTGTATAAGCACATATTATGCAATGCAATATTAATCATGAATTTAACAGTCAAAATTAGATTAACGAAGATGGGTGTGTGTGTGTGCTTTGTGTACTGTATTCTCAAAAATGTTAAAAAATACATGACACCCCCCCCCAAAAAACAAACAAAAAAAACTTGTACTCGAAAAAATTTTCCAAGGTTGGCAGGTCTGTGACGGTGAGGAGACAGAACGAGCAACAGAGAGATTTAAAGAAATACGGCAGAAACAGAGATGAGCCACAATACAAAAGAGCTCAAAAGAATATCATTGGAATGAAGGTTTCTGATGGGGCAAGCGCTTTAGGACCCACGTTAGTATTAGAAAAGCTTTCCAGCGCTGGAGAGAGCTAAGCGTGAAGGCCTGAGAACAGACACGGAAGCTGCTTTGATTTTGCTTCACACGCATCATTCGTTTATCGTCTGTGCTTTATTTTCCATGAAGCATTATTTTTTTGCACATCAGCTGTGATGAACAGACATCCACTCGTGCATTGCATGTGAAACAGTGGCCAGCTAGTGATAGTTGTGAAGGTAAACCACTGCAAACTGACGACCACTAGAGAATGAGGTGTTTAGTGTCATTGTTAGTGCACTCTCAACCACATGCCAGCAGCGACTGAGATCCAAGATCGTCTTGGAGCAGGGTGGTTAGGATTGGAGGGTGAGATTTGGAGGCTGACCAATGAAGAGAGTGGTGGTTTTGGGTTGATTTCAAATATCCAACAGCGTTAATAAAATATGGCTTACCCCACTTTGAGTCAGCTTTAAAGAGCCAACTTACTGATCTACTACTTAAGTTTTTTATTATTATTAAATTGGCTTGAAAAATGCCAAATTACTGAAATGCTATTTAAACAACTTCTTCTGAGACCAAAATGTCTGACTACTTTCCATAGGGCTTTCAAGCTAGAAGCACCAAATTCAGGTCTATCCATCCATCCAAAATTCTAGCTTTTTAAAGTACTAAACTTAAAACTATTTCATACCTAAAACTATTTCAAACTTAAAATCATCCAACTTAATGCTGTCAAAACTACTTTTAACTTTCTCAAGCCAACATCAAAGTTTGTCTTGTTACATTTTACTATCTAGTTAGCCATTATGATTTGTATATAAAATGTTTCTGGGAAAATTAAAGGAATGTCAACACTTAAACCAACCTATTATTTCTCTTGTGTTACAAGATAAAAATGACTCCCATGGAGTGGAAACCAAGAACTGCAAAAAAACCAGGCAGATATCAAAAAATAATCCTTGAAGAGGCACCACCACGGATGATTGTCACAGGCACTGAGGGGTATGATGAACTCCTAAAACTTGGCCAGGAGGCATTTTGGTCAGACAAAGAGAGAGAGGGGAGTGTGTTTACCCTCTGCCAGGCAGATGGGACAAGATGGACGAAGGAACAGTTCCAACAGGAATTTGGATCTGTGGCAGAGATCCCGACCCTCTGGAAGCGAACATTTTACATTGGACGTAGAGAAATGGGTATCACAATGTTGAAATTATATGTAAATTTGCTCGTCTTAATACAAGTACAAATTGTCTTAATACAGTACCTATTGCATGTTGTATCTACAGATGTCATTTGCATTGATGAAACCAGCTCAATATCAGGTATGTACTGTACCATAAGTTTTGATGACACATTTTAAATCCCATGTATGCTTTATAATTCATGATAGTTGTTCATTTAATTCTATTGTTTAGTATGCGTTTCATTTATTTGTGTATTGCTCCCTTCTTTTCCAGGGAATTGAAGAAAGTGAAGTGGTCTCATCTTTGGTAACTTAAGTTTACTAATTTATATTTGTAAATAAAGTCTTACTGAAAAAATAATGTTCAATATTTGGATGTTTAGATAAGACTGATAATCTTGATGGTTGTTTGTAGGATTTCCAACCAAAGAGATCCAGATATTTAGGAAGACCTACAGACCAAAGTGTAGTGAGGTGCTTAGGTTCAGGTCAACGTGCTGGGATATCAGAAAGCGCTGATCCAGTTCCAGGTTCAGAAAGATAACATACATACATACATACATACTTAAATACATTCATACATTCATTCATGCACTCATTTAGAAGCAGAGAAACATCCTGAAGTCCTGATTCAAATTCAGAATTGGATACAGTGAGATTCATTAGCGCTGATATATTCTTAAAGGGGTAGTTCACCCCAAATTTAAATTTGATGTAAATTACAGCTTATGGTAACGATTACTGTCCAGCTCCAAAAAAAGACCACAAAAGTTTTCCATGTGTTGTGCACTAGATTTCAAGTCTTCCAAAGCCATGTGATAGTGTGGAATGGAATCTCAATCAATTGCTTTTTTTGCATTTAGAATATTCAAACAGGTCCTTATTTGGATACAACACAAAATTAATCAACAATGTCAATATGCCTTTTGAACAAAGCTCCCAAAAATGTCAAGATTATCAAGAACAAAGAAAATTGGTGTATTACTCATACAAAACTGAATGTTTTTCAGAATGTTTTTAAATTTGTAAACAGTACAGTAATTTGGACACATCATGCATTTCTGTTATATGCATATATCATGCATTTCATTTGGTTAGTGTTGCCACTATCGAATATTTAGTAGTGCAAAGAACCTAATGCCTGTTTACACCACAAATAGTTTTAAATTTTAACACAACTGGTGCAACTGTCCCCAAAATACTTTAAATATATTGCATAAATGTAAATGTATATTAAATGGCTAGTTTTTGTGGTTTCTGGAGCTTGACATCTGTGGTCAGAATGAACTGTCGTTGTGTAGAAAATTATATAAATATTGTTACTTTTTTCTGTTTTGTGCATCAAGTGGAAATAAGAAAAGAGTAAATGAGTAAATCATGGCATGATGTTCATTTTAATGGGATTTGATTTATTTTTCAGAGCAAAATGCAAGTGGTTACACACCTCCAGAAATTCTTGCAGAGAATCCCATGAACGAAGGCATAGAATCTGTAGATGAAGTCGGTTGTCCCCAAAATCAAGTGTTTTATGTGTCATCCAATGTTGTCACCGTATTACCGTCACGTAAGTTATATTGCCAATCAAAACCTATAAGTTTGCAGTATTTTTTTTGTTTGTTTATTTTGTTTGTTTAGAGTGGATAGATTATTTAATGTTGAATGCATAAAATTTATATATATATATTATATATATATATATATATATATATATTTTTTTTTTTTTTTTTTTTTTTTTAAATCTTTTTACATAGTATGTTCCGCGGCTGCCATATGTGGATGAGTCCCTAATCCATTACAATGAAGAGAGCCTGTTGGGGGAAGGTGCATTTGGTAAAGTATATAGAGGTTATTTTCAGGGCACCCCAGCTGCCATAAAAAAGATTCTGTATGGCACAGCAGGACTTCCAGACCAAGACATCCAGCATGAGATTCTTGTCTCACTGTAAGATTCTCATCAGTAATTAAATATGAATTTTAATTTGAATCTTATATCAGTTTTAACAGTTGGGAAGAATGGAAAAGTTGGGAATACCAAATAATGCATTTTACTGTGTTAGTTATATTGTTGTCATCTGTAACGGTTTGGCTGTGCATAGCGTTTTAATAATTTACTAAATGCCTGATACACTTCATTGTGCTTAATAGGCGACTGAGCCATCCCAATATTGTCCGACTGATGGCTGCAGCCCGTACGGACAATGCGTTCCTCCTGGCAAATGAGTATATACATGGTGCAACCCTGGATGATGCACTACACAATGAACATTCTTGTGTTAAGGTAAAAAAAAAATCACTTTAATGTAACATTTGTGAAAAATTGTTGGTTTCGCAGACCAGGTTTAAACTAGTCCTAGACTAATGCATGTTTGAGCTGTTTTAACTGAAAGCAACTTACACTGACACATCTTAGTATAATGTCAGTGCCGTTGTTTTGTCTCAAGATGCACACCAGTAATGTTTTTTTTTTCTTAAAGCATGTTTAAAAAAGCTACTTAAATGTCCTTACTTAAATTTAGCCACAATTAGGCCTTAGTTCAATTAAGTTTAATCTAAGCCCTGTCTATTAAACCAGGCTGAAAAAGTTATCTTTGAAATCTTTTATAATGCACACATCAGTAATCCACTATATTTCTAAATAACTTTGTTGGTTCTGATCAGGCAATGACAACCTTTCTTAATTGAAAAACAATAACACATGTAAAGCAAATCAAAGGAGACAACATAACCTTAGCAAACATGTCTCTTACTGTGTATGTGGTAGTTTGAATTTATGGTCAATTTTTGTGAAGGTTCTGCTGTTTTGTTTGTGTATCTCTCTTTGGTGAAATGTACAACCCTTTCATAAGTTTGTGATTCCAGATTGTATTTTATTTTTTGTTAGTTTGAAGGAGATGACAATTATTTTGTTGCCCTGGACATCTCAATGGCCATTGAGTACATCCATTCAAAAATGTAATCCATCAAGATTTAAGCCAGCCAATGTTTTGGTAAGATATACATTTATATAATATTTGTTTTTCCTAATACTAACCAAAATTAATAGTAAGCTTAAAATGAGGATATTGGCTTTAAAAATATGAAGAAACTATATAATTTTAATGTTTTAAAAACTATTTTGTTACTCTTAACAGATTGACCAGTTCTCCAAAAAGGCTGTACTCACAGACTGGGGGCTTGCCAACATTAGAGACACAGTTGTACTGCGACAAGGAAGCAGACTCACTGGAGGAAGAATAGGGCCAATGGGTGGGACCTTTCTGTATATGGCCCCAGAATGCCTTGTTGAGTTCGAACAGGCTTCTAGAAGCTCTGACATTTGGTCCTTAGGAGCAACTTACCTAGAGATTTTCACCAAAACAGCACCATGGACAGTCAAAAACCAAAGACAGCTGTGCGGTCTAATGGCCACAAAGGTGCCACCACATGCTTTGCAACACCTAAATGACAAGTACAGGTTTATTGATCAAATGTTGCTCTATGATGCAGCAGCCAGGCCTGAAGCTTCCTCGGTGGTGCTTTCCATTAAAACATTGGAGGGGCTAGATTTCAAGAGCCGTTACAGTTACGAATGGTAAATGTAAAATACAAAACCTGACATCGGTTGGACCTTTCCTCAGTTACATGGACAATGTAACATTTTTTCAGTTTGTACTACAAATACTACTGTTGGTAAAATGTTAACATTTCTAGTCACAACCCTTCTTTCTTTAACACTGTTGTTTGTGGTTTGAACCGAACATACCAATAACATTGACATACTTTACTTATTTTAGGCAGTGAGTGCAGGATAATGTACAAAAGTTAACAAAATTTCATGGTATGTCCATGATGTAAGTTTAATCGATACTGTTCTGATGTGAAACGGCAATACATTACTTGCTCATTACTGTAGGTAGTGAGTGCAGGACAATGTACAAAACTTAACAAAATTCCATGTTATGTTCATGTCAGTTTAATGGATATTGTTCCAATGTGAAACACCAATATAAAACAAATGTACAACTGTTATGCAATTCCAAAAAAAAGGTCACTTGACTTGACTGTCAGATAAACAAAATATTTTTTTTTTTTTTTAAAAAAAGCTAACTTAAAATGAATGTTTAACTATTTGTTGAAATTCATGTTCACATCATTAAAGGTGTTGCATCTTTGTAGCATTTTTTTATTCATTTGGCATCTATATTTAGATTTTGTTTGATAAGCAGTTACAAAGTCCATGACTCATTGGCCAGTAGCTGGTATATTTCATTAGCCTCTGCAAATGTGGATGGAATGGACATGCCTCTTGAATCAAGGACTGTGGTGAATTTCTCGACCAGCATGAGGTAAGCTGCAAATGACCCGTCTGGTGATGATGGGAAGTTGGTATCCTGAAGAATTACCTCAGTAATTCTTCTGAATGCTTCGTTTGCCACCAACAAAGGCTCCTCAACATCACAAATGAGCTGTTCTGCATACTGTAGGAGGTCATCATCTATTTTGCAGAGCATATCAGCAAAGCCTGCAGGTAGATACAAATTCCTTTTTCAAGTTGGGTACTGCTTTTCTCAACCATTTTAATTTAGATAAAAAGCATACCTTCAGGTGGGGAGTTGAAAAGAAGGTCTGGTTTCCCAAATGGACCTGGAACATTCCGTTGCTTGCGAATATCATGAGTGTTCCAGAGTCTTTGTTCCATGTTCAGCTCTCTCTCAAGAAGGGGAAGGTGTGTATATTGCAGGCAATTTCTATAAGTTAGCAGCATGTATTTATTTTTTCATTAAATGTAAGCAGATACATGAGGGCTGACAACAAATTTAACTTACGTGAACAGGATTGTCCAAATCGAGCATGCCAGACTCCATCATGGCCTAAAAATGCACATTTTTATAAACGTAAAAAATTACAAAATGTTTTAATTAGCTCAATAAGCATTTGACAGTTCGTTAAAAGTTCACCTCAATATCACCTGCCATTTTTTGATCCATGTTTTCTTCTCAGCATACTGTTGAAGCATTCAGCTCGCTAATAAAACAAAATAATGTTATTTCTTGTTAAAAAAAAAAAAAAAATCTCTTTTGCATTTATGCTCACATACCTGATTATGTACTGATGTGCCCACTCTGAAGGAGTCTCGTCCTTGATCACTAGCCTCTCGGAAGTGAAATGCACTTGCATCTGTCCAACAAGGAGATTTTCCTTTCCTCTGTCTGCTCTTATAAATCGTGGGCAACCTATAATAAATAAAGTATATTTTAATAATAATAAATAATAATAATAATAATTGTTTATAAAAATGAAGCTCTCTCCAATCATAACTATTGTAAGACATCAAATATACATACCACCGTGTTCCTGAATGGCATCAAAGTAGTACCTTGCAATGAAGGTTTGTTGTCGGTTAGAAGTGCCAGCCTTAAGCCAAATAATTTTCCTAGAAAATCTATTAAGAGCATTGCAAGTACATCAACAAAAAAACCTATGGGCTTGTTTTACAAAAAAAGTAACAAATTAGACTACATTTCAGAGGCTAAAATTACAAGGCAATAACATTTGTGAAACGTACCCATCAATACCAAGATGTACCCAGATCCAAAGAATTTCAATTTGTCATTTCCTATAACAAATGATAAAATATGTATCACAATAAATATCAATTATTTAATAAAAACATCAATCAGAAAACTTGAAGGAATAGTTTATGCTTTGCGCTTATTCTCGTGTTTTTGATACCTATATAACTTTCTTCAGCATATGGAACACAAATAAGTAATCAGCAGCATAACTTCCAAGCTCTTTTCAAAATAATAGTGTAAACCTCTACAATCTGCAGTCTACCACCGTCGTTGGACTACAACCTCCACCTCTATGATCTTAGCTGGGTCCATCAAAGCCATGCTGTCCAAGGAAATGCTATCAATTTCAACAACCTAAATCTGCAAAAAACAACTTATGCTGTATTTAGAATTATCTTTAACATTGTGCTCATACTGTAATACTCCATTTAACCCTAAACAATTTCTCCTTTTGTTTTCCACTGAAAGAAAATCATGTGGATTTGAAATTACACAGGGAAGAGAGTTTGGCTTAACTATCCCTTTAATAATATATGTTTTTTAATATTTATGTAATGTTTAATAATACTTACCATCAATATGCCAGTGTAATTTGGGTCCACGGCTGAAGTAGTTCCTACGTTCAATTCTTTTTTTCCCTGGACATCTTCTAATAAGACCACTGCCATCAGTTCTCTCATTATTAGCCACATCATTCCTAGACAAAGAACAGAGGGAAAACACATAAGTAATGAAAAAAAAAACAATCTTGACCATATTTTAAAAAAAAAAAAAAAAAAAAAAAAAGTAGGGTTAATATAGGTACCTGTAACAAGGCTGGATTCCTCTGACATCACGACCCGTTTGTGCATTGCACGTATCCTTGCCAAGGTGACCATGCCTCAGCTCACTCTAAATAAATATTTTGGATTATTAACACTATATGTAGGTTGTAATCCTGCTCTGAGAGAGGCACTTTCCTGCAGAGGTTAGTTTCAACTCCACTTAATTACATGCCCTGAATCAACAAAACATGGTATTTGAGTTACAAAGTAATTAAAGCTAGTGTCCAGTTGAAACACACTTGGTTAAGAAAACCCTCATTGATATACCTTTAAAGTATTACAGGGGTTTCTTAACCTAAGGCAGTTTGTTGCAGGTACTTTGAAAATGATTGGAACTGAAATTGAGGTAAGTGGCTTTCCAGGAGCAGGAATGAGGAACACTGCTTAAGACATACTTTACCATAACAGCTTGGCGAATTTCATTATGGGGCCTGTCAAAACTCCTCCGTCTCAAACCAAGTGATTTTATTAATCTTCTTAGAGCCTTTCACTGCAAGATAAAGCATAAGATTCTGTAAACATGTTTCATTTGCATAGCCTACTGTATATTAAACATAAGCAAAGCAGCACTGCAGCACAATTAACCTTAAGTAAGCATAAAGATTACCTGATTTTGTATCCAGAAGCATCAAGAAAAGAGCACATCTCTCTTTGTTTGAAGCCATTATCAAAAAGCAATTTATCAATTCATCTACAAAAAGTTAGGCACATTACGTGAAGTTTTTTTATTCTGAAGAAAGTTTCAACAACATATTCTGTAGATAAGCATATTTTTGGATTTGGCAATTAACACATAACAATATATTTAGTTAGACAAACAAGCCATCTTAAATGCAGGATACTTATCTGCATATCCATTCTTGATCGACTGAAACACAAATAGTTTTAAGACAGAACCATTATTTTGGCAAAATCCCATTAATTCACACTGTTCGGTTAAACTAATACAGTTGGATTAAAAATTACATAAGATTTTATCCCAATAGCGCGAACACGCTTTAAATCACAATAGTCTGCCGAGTGCAAGCTAAACTAGCTAACTAACTTTTTAAAAGTGCAATAAAATTCACGAAATGTATGTTCTGTCTGTATAAAAGGTAATTAGTGTAGCATTTAATTAAAACAAATAAAATATATCATGTGGGCTTACCTCCTCTGCATCCATCTGTCCTTCTGCTCTTCTGTTCTGATCTGAACCGCGTGCATGTGATGTCACATGGGGCGGGCATGCGAAGCCCCACACTCCACCTGAGTCCGTTTCGCCTGCCTCATGCCTTATTCTGAGTCCCGTTTCGCCTGATGCCTGATGCCTTTTATTCTGAGTCCGTTTCGCCTGATGCCTGATGTCTTTTTTTCTGAGTCCGTTTCGCCTGATGCCTTTTTTCTGAGTCGTTTCGCCTGATGCCTGCCCAGATAGCAAAATTGTATGGCCCAGATCTGGCGCAATTTGACACTTTTCTTGGCCCACTTTTGGCAGGAATGATGGCATTGGGCGGTCCGCTCCTGTTTTCCAGATTTGGACCACAAGCAAGCCACAATAATGCCGCATGTCGACATGAACAAAACGAATGAAGCAGAACTGGCCACATCGGGCAACAGTTCATTTTGATTCTGGCCCAGATCCAACAACCTTGCTGTTGCCCAGATGTGGGCCAGTTCTGCTATATTCTTTTTGGTTATGCTGGACATGCGGCATTGGTATGGCTTGCTTGTGGCCCCAGATCTGGTGCAAGTTTTGACACTTTTCATTTGGCTGACTTTTGGCAGGAAGATGGCACTTGGGCGGTCCGCTCCCGTTTTCCAGATTAGGGCCACAAGCCAAGCCACAGTAATGCCGCATGTCAGCCAAACAACGAATGAAGCAGAACTGGCCCACATCTGGCAACATTTCATTTTGAGTGACCCAGATCCAACAACCTTGCTGTTGCCCAGATGTGGGCCAGTTCTCTACATCGTGTTGGGTTATGGCTGACATCGCATTGGTATGGCTTGCTGTGGCCCAGATCTGCACAAGTTTGACACTTTTCATTGGCTGACTTTTGGCAGGAATGATTGCACTTGGGCGTCCGCTCCCGTTTTCCAGATTAGGGGCAGCAACCCAGTAATGCCGCATGTTAGCCATAAAAACGAATGAAGCAGAACTGGCCCACATCTGGCAACAGTTCATTTGAATTGGCCCAGATCCATCACCTTCCTGTTACCCAGATGTGGGCCCAATTCTGCTTTATTCGATTTGTTTATGGCTGACAATCGGCATGGTATGGATTGCTTGTGGCCCAAATCTGGCCAACCAGGATGGACCCCCAAGTGCCATCATTCCATGCGTATGTGCCATATGAGGTGTTGGATCTGAATTAAAATGAACTGGTTGCCCAGATGTGCGCCAGTTCTGCTTCAGTTGTTTTGTTCTGGCTGACATCGGCATACTGTGGCTTGCTTGTGGCCCTAATCTGGCAAACAGGAGCGGACCGCCCAATCCATTATTCCTGCCAATGTGGGCCACATGAAAGTGTCAAGTGTGCAACGATTCCAACCCCTTTGCTCTGGCCCACATACCCAGGAATGATGGCACTTAGGCGGACCACTCCTGTTGGCCAGATTTGGGTCACAAGGCAGCCATATGCCGCATGTCAGCCATAAGCAATACAAATAAGCTAACTGGCCCTAATCTGGGCAACAGTTCATTTTAATTCTGGCCAGATCCAACCCTCGCTCTGGCCCACATACTGCGTTGAATGATGGCATGTGAGCGGTCCACTCCTGTTTGAAAGATCTGGGCCACATCATGCCACACGTAAGCCAATAACAAACCAAATAATAACCAGAACTGACCCTAATGTTGGCCACAGTATTATTTTATTTTAACCCTAGTGGATTAAATAAAATCCTCATTGGTCCCACATGCTGCCTAGAATGTGACATTTGACAACGCATTACTGTTTAACCAGATCAGGCTATTCAAAACGTCAAGTCACCTTTAATTTAACACTTTATAGACTGTTTCAAAGCAGCTTACAGTATAAACAGGAGAATGTTCAATTATTCCAGTTCAATTCTGCTGAAAGCAGCTCTAAAAGAAAAGGTCATTGTTCAGCTGAAGTCAGTATGTTTAATTCAGTTCTGTTCAATAGCTGTATAAAGTATCAATTATGAAATCAGTTCATTTGTTATAAAGCAGCTCTGCAAAAAACAGTTGATGTCTCGTCCATCTCAGTTCAGTTCTCATATGATAGTGTCAGTGCATCAAACAATAGTATGCTGAATATTAAGTGTCCCAAACTTTAGCAAGCCAAAGGCACAGGGGTAAGGTGAAACCCAAAATCCATCAGGTTACAAAAGGAGAAGAAAAAAAA
>JAOTNS010000973.1:0-19055 GCA_028476615.1 Culter alburnus | reverse complement strand
ACAGACCAGGCACATGTCTGAATGTTGCAGTTCAAGGTTTGAACGGAACCAATCTTGGGGAGAATGATTTATTTCAAAGGTGGAAAAAAAAAACAGTTGTGTTGTCTTTTTAAAAAAATGAAATATTTAGCGGAGAAAAAATTGATAATAATAAGAAAATGTTTCGTGAAAACAGTTTTCTTTCAAAAACATTAAGACACGGAAATACTTTTGGCCACCAGTGTACATTAATCAAATTTTGGAAAATAGTGAAATGGATTTGAAAGTGGGGTTATGTGTCATGTTACCTAAGGATTGAGAAAAGGGATTGTTTTGTCCTGTGTTGGGACATTTCATTTTTGGACTGCTTAAAAAAAGTATTTATATTTGCAGTTTATGCAATGTAATTGGTTGTATATAATTATAATTTTTTTTGACACAATAAGCTAAACCCAACATTGGTAAGGGGTGTAGTTGAAGGACAACACAACAAAACACATCACATAATGTGTTAAATTTAACAATTTACACATCTTTGTGCTAACCTTTTTGAACACATTTACTTTGTTAAAAACAATAACAGCTTAATGAGTTAAAATTAACACAAAAAAATGTGTCCCTAAACTCTCCCATAATGTGTAAATATTGTCATTTTTAACCACATCTTTCCAGCATTGGCAGACTGTTTATTTGTGTATATATGAATGTTTTAAATAAAAATAAAATGATATTTGCAAATAATTTTGTCTGTTTGAATGTATCTCAGTAGTACTATGTAATTAATTCTATTAATATTATGAAATCTATATTTAGGACAAATAATTACAGTAGTGTACTGATTACCTGGGTTTTTTACAGTAATTGCACCCCGTGTTACATAATTACAGTACCATGTAGTTACTGTAAAACTGGGGGTGGGAACAGTTCAATGCTTTTTCATTCTTCATAGCGTTCACCTAAGAAACTTTGTGTTCGCTTTCAAAGAACTTTTGACTGATTCATCTCTTATGATTGTGCCAAAGTAGTTTACAAACAGTGATAAAAAAACTTTACATTAAATATATTTTTGTTTTGATATTTACAGCTGTTGGAGATTATTGTATGGCACCAAAATCTCTTTTTTACTTTATACTGAAAGGCTAAATATTTAGCCTAAGTCTACTTCTAATTTATTACTTTAACAGTTAAACTAAACAAGAGCAAAAACAGAAAATGGTGCGTGTATAAAATGATAAAAAAAAAAAAAAAAATTTACCAGTTTTAAAATTTTATTGCATTTTTGTTCCTGAAATCACCCTTCTGATAGGATCATTATAATCCCTATTTTTTGGATCAAAGGTATCCCAATCTTACTAAAAAGTTTTGAACAACACAACTGATGATTTTATCTGTATCAAAACCAAGATTGGATTTTGTGATCTATTTCAGAATCCTTTTTTTTTTCCTTTTGAACAACCCATTTTCAAGATTTGATCCAATTAGATAGCCGAAATCCGATCAGATTACTTTTGAATAACTACCCCATGATGCTATTTTTTATTTTAATAATGTAGTGAATGTTCAAATTAACATTACTAAGATTAATAAATGCTAAAAATATTTTCATAGTTCATGCTAACTAATGTTGTCAATTTGAGTTAAATGAATCCTTATTGTAAAATGCTACCTTTTTAATAATATTACAGTTTTTTCGATTGCTAAATGACAGTGGGCACAACTGGAGTCACAAAACTCTAACTACAGTCTGCACAGCAGCAGTTCATGTGGACCAAACTCTAGTTCGTTTTTCATTGCTTGAACAACATTTTTCAAAACTCTACACACTTATCCCATGACTTTAACCACAAACCTGCACAACACTGTGGATTACAGCATTTTGCGTTCAAATGCTAACACACGCTGTCACAAACTGTGAACCACACATTCAAAAACAGAATAGCATTTCAGCCTTGTGCCTTTCAAACACTGCTGATTGCAATTTGCAGGGTTAGCCCTCAATTATTATTCGAATTACGTATGTTACTTTTAGTTTCTACTTTTTTTTTCTCATTACTGTAATTCCGTAAAATTACTACAGACTATGAAGCAAACTGCTAATTTTCATTACCTTAAAGATTGTTATGTTCTAAAAATTTAAATAAATCATGTGAAAGAATGTCACTCTTTTCTTTGAAGAAAATATGACTTTGTATGAAGTCCACGAATTGTTCAAACTGTAAAGATGAAAGTTTGTATTTTCTGTTGTTGTTTGAGCTAGTGTTTTACTCTCAGTGCTGTTCGAGTGACAGTGTGTGTTATCTCAGTGGTGGTGGCATAGTGTTTGGCTGCACTGAGCCTGTTTTGACCATGTGTTAAGAGTTTAGCTCAGGTGACTGTTGGTAGTGCAGACGTAGTTAGAGTTTTGCACATGTAGCTCCAGTTGTGCTCACTGTCGTTTAGCAATCGAAAAAAACTGTATAATTCTAATAAATTTTTTTTTTCCTGAAAACATGTGTTGCTTATGAGGTAAATCCCTTTTAAATCCACTGTCATTGCTTTAATATTCACCTGATTTTTAATCAAAACAAGCATTTTCTTCAAACAAATTGTGTCGAAATTCTTTTCTTTGCTGTTCACAGCAATTTCAGAAGCTTTCAAGCTATTCCTATTCCAGCCCAAAAGAAGCCGACATATCTTCTGCCATATGGACAAATAACAGCTTTCAAAGCTGTATGTGCTGACACACTGAAGTTCTGTGGCAGGTTTGTCTTACAGAAAATCACTTAAGACAGCATGAAGTGCACATCAAAACAGATGTTATTTTAAAGCGGTTTGTGTGTGTGTGTGTTGTGGTGTGTGTGTGTGTGTGTGTGTGTGTGTGTGTAATGGACGTAGCCCAGTAAGAGCTGTTTGTGTAAACCTCACTCCCCTAATCTCAAGAGGTGCTCTAGCGACTGACGCTAGAGACTGCGGTCTTTAGCCTCCTTATTAGAGCACCCGACTCCCATGCCAGCGGACCTGGGTTTTTTGAGTCCCACTTAGAGCAGGTGGTTCGAACAGGAGGGGTTACATGTGCATGTGCGTGTGTGGTGTCATTTCAATGTCTGGCATCAAACTGCATACATGTATTAGACTCTTAGAAATCAATAAAACAATTACCACTTTTTAGATGTGAAATAAATAATGTGCCCTGAAGGACTGTGGAGTGACCACTCACATTGTATTTACTCGTTTTTTCAAGTGTAAGAGATGGTCAAAACGCACTGTCAGCAAATAGACAGTTCACTTACACTGTGTGAAGGTAAATTTAGCAACCAATTACTTTTGTTCCAGCTTTTTATTTCTCCTTGTGCTTGTTCCTAAATCCTTCCTTGTTCCATGCAGTCATTACCTTGAGAAAAAAATGGTACTGCACCGTGAATAATTCACTGAACTAATAGCTTTTTGTCTAAGTTCAAGAGTTTACACAGGGCATTGTGCCCTTAAAGTTTCCATGAAGATTACTGTGTGTGTGTGTGTGTGTGTGTGTGTGTGTGTGTTCGCCTTTGCAGGTTTCATTGATTAGAGGCTTGAAATTTTTTTTTAAATCTTTTTTTGCTCCCAAGTGGCTCCTATTACAGCATACTTCATCTCTTAGTAGCTGTGGTAATTAAATGAGCAATTATCTTTAACAAGCCTCTCCAGATTTGCATCTAAACACAACAGAGACCCACTCCAAGCTTTTTTCTGCATTTTGTTTCAAGTCCTTTAATATAGCAGAAATGTATTTTCCGGTGAGTGGGAAAACCCATGTTTTGCTGTCCAGGATCAGGTAATCCATCTTTCTTTTGTGCCAGTTTTTCAAAGCAAAACAGGACTGGATCACCCTGATCCAGATACACACTGTTCCGGATGACCAAATCTGGATTACCAGTGTTCCAAATGGAGTTACATTCACAATGTTGGCTGCTAGCTATGAAAAAAACAATAGGTAAAAGAGTCAATGTGGGTCATTTTAAGTGTTTTATTTGAAGAGAAAGAAAACAGCATAAACAATCAAACATCCCTTTCCATTCGCAGTTTCCTTTAAGCAATCAGACCCCTACGGAAGCACTAAAGGGACATGGTGAGGAAAAAAATATTTAATGGGAAAAAAATTATTTCTTCTGCGCAAAAGTTTTGTGTTCCACCAAGAACGTGTTCATTTGCAAATAACGCAAGTTTTGAGAGTGAATGCGAAGTTCCTTGGGAGAACACAAAACCTTGGCGAGAGAACGCAAAAGCATTAAAATTCATTTTGCTCCCATCTATATTTTTTCCCCATCACATGTCCCTTTAGTGCTTCCGTAGGGGTCTGATTGCTTAAAGGAAACTGCGAATGGAAAGGGATGTTGATTGTTATGCTGTTTTTCTTTCTCTTCAAATAAAACACTTTAAAATGACCCACATTGACTCTTTTACCTATTGTTTTTTTCATAGCTAGCAGCCAACATTGTGAATGTAACTCCATTTGGAACACTGGTAATCCAGATTTGGTCATCCGGAACAGTGTGTATCTGGATCAGGGTGATCCAGTCCTGTTTGCTTTGAAAAACTGGCACAAAAGAAAGATGGATTACCTGATCCTGGACAGCAAAACATGGGTTTTCCCACCACCGGAAAATACATTTCTGCTATATTAAAGGACTTGAAACAAAATGCAGAAAAAAAGCTTGGAGGTGGGTCTCTGTTGTGTTTAGATGCAAATCTGGAGAGCTGTTAAAGATAATTGCTCATTTAATTACCACAGCTACTAAGAGATGAAGTAGCTGTAATAGGAGCCACTTGGGAGCAAAAAAAGATTTAAAAAAAAAATTCAAGCCTCAATCAATGAAACCTGCAAAAAACACCCACACACACACACACACACACAACACACACAAGTAATCTTCATGGAAACTTTTAAGGGCACAATGCCCTGTGTAAAACTCTTGAACTTAGACAAAAAGCTATTAGTTCAGTGAATTATTCACGGTGCAGTACCATTTTTTCTCAAGGTAATGACTGCATGGAAACAAGGAAGGATTTAGGAACAAGCACAAGGAGAAATAAAAAGCTGGAACAAAAGTAATTGGTTGCTAAATTTACCTTCACACAGTGTAAGTGAACTGTCATTTGCTGACAGTGCGTTTGACCATCTCTTTACACTTGAAAAAACGAGTAAATACAATGTGAGTGGTCACTCCACAGTCCTTCAGGGCACATTATTTATTTCACACATCTAAAAAGTGGTAATTGTTTTATTGATTTCTAAGAGTCTAATACATGTATGCAGTTTGATGCCAGACATTGAAATGACACCACACACGCACATGCACATGTAAACCCCTTGTTCGAACCCCTGCTCTAAGTGGGACTCAAAAAAAACCCAGGTCCGCTGGCATGGGAGTCGGGTGCTCTAATAGGAGGCTAAAGACCGCAGTCTCTAGCGTCAGTCGCTAGAGCACCTCTTGAGATTAGGGGAGTGAGGTTTACACAAACAGCTCTTACTGGGCTACGTCCATTTACACACACACAACACACACACCACACACACACACAAACACAC
Source organism: Culter alburnus (assembly GCA_028476615.1). Taxonomy (NCBI): domain Eukaryota; kingdom Metazoa; phylum Chordata; class Actinopteri; order Cypriniformes; family Xenocyprididae; genus Culter; species Culter alburnus. Next base: position 13,531 of record JAOTNS010000973.1, on the reverse strand, counting down.
ACACACAAAACGCTTTAAAATAAACATCTGTTTTGATGTGCACTTCATGCTGTCTTAAGTGATTTCTGTAAGACAAAACTGCCACAGAACTTCAGTGTGTCAGCACATACAGCTTTGAAAGCTGTTATTTGTCCATATGGCAGAAGATATGTCGGCTTCTTTTGGGTGGAATAGGAATAGCTTGAAAGCTTCTGAAATTGCTGTGAACAGCAAAGAAAGAATTTCGACACAATTTGTTTGAAGAAAATGCTTGTTTTGATTAAAAATCAGGTGAAATTTAAAGCAATGACAGTGGTATTTAAAAGGGAGTACCTCATAAGCAACACATGTTTTCAGGAAAAAAAAAAATTATTAGAATTATACAGTTTTTTTGATTGCTAAACGACAGTGAGCAACAACTGGAGCTACATGTGCAAAAACTCTAACTACAGTCTGCACTACCAACAGTCACCTGAGCTAAACTCTTAACACATGGCTCAAAACAGGCTCAGTGCAGCCAAACACTATGCACAACCCTCACTGAGATAACACACACTGTCACTCAGAAACACACTGAGAGTAAAAACACTAGCATCAAACAACAACACAGAAATACAAACTTTTCATCTTTACAGTTTGAACAATTTCAGTGACTTCATACAAAGTCATATTTTCTTCAAAGAAAAGAGTGACATTCTTTCACATGATTTATTTAAATTTTTAGAACATAACATTCTTTAAGGTAAATGAAAATTAGCAGTTTGCTTCAATAGTCTGTAGTAATTACGGATACAGTAATGAGAAAAAAAAAGGTAGAAACTAAAAGTACATACTGTAATTCGAATAATAATTGAGGGGCTAACCCTGCAAAATTGCAATCAGCAGTGTTTGAAAGGCACAAGGCTGAAATCTATTCTGTTTTGAATGTGTGGTTCACAGTTTGACAGCAGTGTGTTAGCATTTGAACAAAATGCTGTAAATCCACAGTGTTGTGCAGGTTGTGGTTAAAGTCAGGGGATAGTGTAGAGTTTTGAAAGTTTGAAAAATCAAGCAATGAAAAACGAACTAGAGTTTGGTCCACATGAAATGCTGCTGTGCAGACTGTAGTTAGAGTTTTGTGACTCCAGTTGTGCCCACTGTCATTTAGCAATCGAAAAAAACTGTAATATTATTAAAAAGGTAGCATTTACAATAAGGATTCATTTAACTCAAATTGACAACATTGTTAGCATGAACTATGAAAATATTTTTAGCATTTATTAATCTTAGTTAATGTTAATTTGAACATTCACTACATTATTAAAATAAAAAATAGCATCATGGGGTAGTTATTCAAAAGTAATCTGATCGGATTTCGGCTATCTAATTGGATCAAATCTTGAAAATGGGTTGTTCAAAAGGAAAAAAAAAAGGATTCTGAAATAGATCACAAAATCCAATCTTGGTTTTGATACAGATAAAATCATCAGTTTTGTTGTTCAAAACTTTTTAGTAAGATTGGGATACCTTGATCCAAAAAATAGGGATTTATATGATCCTATCAGAAGGGTGATTTCAGGAACAAAAATGCAATAAAATTTAAAACTGGTAAATTTTTTTTTTTTTTTTTATCATTTTATACACGCACATTTTCTGTTTTGCTCTTGTTAGTTTAACTGTTAAAGTAATAAATTAGAAGTAGACATTAGGCTAAATATTTAGCCTTTCAGTATAAAGTAAAAAAGAGATTTTGGTGCCATACAATAATCTCCAAACAGCTGTAAATATCAAAAACAAAAATATATTTAATGTAAAGTTTTTTTATCACTGTTTGTAAACTACTTTGGCACAATCATAAGAGATGAATCAGTCAAAAGTTTTTGAAAGCGAACACAAAGTTTCTTAGGTGAATGCTATGAAGAATGAAAAAGCATTGAAACTGTTCCCACCCCCAGTTTTTACAGTAACTACATGGTACTGTAATTATGTAACACGGTGCAATTACTGTAAAAAACCCAGGTAATCAGTACACTACTGTAATTATTTGTCCTAAATATAGATTTCATAATATTATATAGAATTAATTACATAAGTACTACTGAGATACAATTCAAACAGACAAAATTATTGCAAAATATCATTTTATTTTTTATTTAAAACATTGCAATATATCACAAAATAAACAGTCTGCCAATGCTGGAAAAGATGTGTTAAAAATGACAATATTTACACATTAATGGGAGAGTTTAGGGACACATTTTTTTGTGTTTAATTTTAACTCATTAAGCTGTTATTGTTTTTAACAAAGTAAATGTGTCAAAAAGGTTAGCACAAAGATGTGTAAACTTGTTAAATTAACACATTATGTGATGTGTTGTGTTGTGTTGTCCTTCACTACACCCATTATGTCAATGGTTGTTTAGCTTATTGTCAAAAAAAATTATAATTATATATCAACAATTACATTCATAAAACTGCAAAATATAAATACATTTTTAAGCAGTCAAAAATGAAATGTCCAACACAGGACAAAACAATTCTTTTCTCAATCTCATTAGGTAACATGACACATAACCCCACTTTCAAAATCATTTCTATTTCCAAAATTTGATTAATGTACACTGGTGGCCAAAAGTATTTAAGTGTCTTAATGTTTTTGAAAGAAGACTGTTCAAGAAACATTTCTTATTATTATCAATGTTCTCCTCTAAATTCATTTTTTTAAAAAGACAACACACTGTTTTTTCCACCTTTGGAAATAAATGAACTTCTCCAAAGATTGGTTCCAGTTCAAAACTTGACTGACAACATCAGAATGTTCCTGGTCTGTATGCGTGTCCACAAACACAAATGAACTCAGTCCTTCAGAGGAGATCCCGGCTCTGACGCTAAATAAAAACATGAGAATGAGAGAGAGAAAGAGAGAGAATTCCATATTAGTGTCAATTATTTTTAACCTCCTTTTTAAACCTTTTTTTTTTTTTTTTTACTATAACTTAAGTATATATAAGTAAATCTTTCTGTCAATAGCATATTCAAAAATTTCAGATGAACTGTAAATTAAATTATGCCAGATTAAATTTTAATACTTACATATCCTAAATTCTGTCCAAAAATGCTGAGATCCATAGAGAGAGAGAGAGACTGCAATCGACGATTTAGCCAATTTCAGCCTGTTTGCAGTGAAGGGGAAGCTGTTTGAGATAAATACACAGTAAGATACATGCAAGAAATTACTATGTGATGATTTTTCTCCTCCCTACAGTAGTTAACCCACCTGTGCACTGATATTAGGACCTTCCTGGTCAGTTGGGACTGCAATGGTAGAGAGTCTTCTGCCTAATAAAAGATCAAAATAATTCAAAAGTATAAACTAAAGTTGTTTAGAATGCTAGATTTTGAGCAGTTGAAACCTTTAAAACACGCATACATAAATTGCAGTAAATATTAAATTCCATAATCTAACAAAATCTTTTGTCAAATGAAACGTTAATGCAGTTTACCGTGGTAAATATATATATATATTTTTACCTTGCTCGCTGGTCTCTCTCTCTCTCAGGATAAGTCTTCACGGGATGCATCGGTACACCGGCCGCAGACTGTGGCGCTGCCGCGCTGGTTCCGTCTCTACCCCGGACGCGAACGACGCGATCCAACAAAAGACAGAACCCATTACAATCACTGTTTGCACTGAATGCTCCGGCGCGACACGACAAATCCCAGACAGTATAACGTTACTGATGGCCAGTTATATGTACGGTACTCCGAGTCCAAGCGCTCGCGCTATTTCTGACACAAGGGACAAACAGGTTTGCATTTTGTAAAGGTCCGGTAGCTTCAGTATGTCCATGGGCTGTTAGCGTTGTAGACGCGCGGTGTAAGGCAAATCATGTCAAACCAAATGTACAAAAAAGAGGAAAATAAAAAAAACCACGACGGAATGGTGCCAGAGAGGCCGTTACAGCAAATACAGTAGTATACTGCAAATTTAAAAAATACAGTAAATCGCTGTATGTGGTGTTTGACGTCACAGAAAATTCCCATGATGCAAAGGGAATCACAGTTATATACTGTAAAGAGAATTAGCAGTATAATACTGGGTGATATATGGTAAATAACTGTAGAAATTACAGAAATGTCTAACAGTGTATTTCTTATTTCTCTGCCTGGAGGTGGAAAGTGTTTGATCACCAACCACATGACCAAATGTCTCTTTTGGAAGCCATGCGTGCCGGATGTGAGGACACGACTGCCAGGGATGGATAAGGCACTCCAGAAGGTTCTTCCCCAGGTGCATGGCAAGAGAGAACATTAGATGTGATGTTGATGAAAACCTGTGGCCTGATGCTAAAGAGAGACAGGGTTAGCCCCTCAATTATTTGTTCGAATTACAGTATGTACTTTTAGTTTCTACCTTTTTTTTCTCATTACTGTAATTCCATAAATTACTACAGACTATTGAAGCAAACTGCTAATTTTCATTTACCTTAAAGAATTGTTATGTTCTAAAAATTTAAATAAATCATGTGAAAGAATGTCACTCTTTTCTTTGAAAAAAAATATTACTTTGTATGAAGTCACTGAAATTGTTCAAACTGTAAAGATGAAAAGTTTGTATTTTCTGTGTTGGTGTTTGATGCTAGTGTTTTTACTCTCAGTGTGTTCTGAGTGACGGTGTGTGTTATCTCAGTGAGGGTTGTGCATAGTGTTTGGCTGCACTGAGCCTGTTTTGAGCCATGTGTTAAGAGTTGTGTTGCTTGGAATGAGTTTTGCAGGTGATGTGAACTGTTTAGCTCAGGTGACTGTTGGTAGTGCAGACTGTAGTTAGAGTTTTGCACATGTAGCTCCAGTTGTGCTCACTGTCGTTTAGCAATCGAAAAAAAACTGTAATACTATTTAATGGAACTGAGCTAGCATTAACTAAAAACAAACAGTTAACTTTTTTTTAACAAAGTAACAAATGTATTGTACTGTTAATGCATTAACTTGTGTTAATGGGACCTTATTGTAAAGTGTTACTGTTCAAATTAATTGCAGATTCTAAAATCCTCCTGTTGGACTATAACTACAGTATTCATATTATAGTAAACAAAAACTATATAATTCATTGAAAAGAATGACTTTAAAATGCACAAACAAGTTCTTTGAAACTGCAGTGCACGGTTTGTGTAAGAATTTTAGGCAACTGAATGGGAGGAAGTATAATAAAGTCAGAGCTCTCTCATCACTCCAACAGCACTGGGTCTGTAATGAATTTGGAAGTGCATGATCCCCAATACAGGGGCAAAATTGGAGGTGAAAAGCCCTTGTGAGCATTGATGCATCTGCTGTCTACAGGCACTTCATATTTACCTAGCACCCTCAAAGTTATTATTCTTAAGAATGGTGTAAACACAATATAAAACTGAATATAAAAGCTTATTAAAACCTCATAACACTATAGAGCTCTTTGCCAAATGAGGACACGCTCAGGGAATTTCAGTAACAGATGCATTCATATTATTCCATCCAGACTCAATGGAAAACACCCCATGGCATGAATCATAGGAAAAAATAAATATTTATGCAGTTATGCAGACATTCACAGCTCCTTTATTCAGAATGTAGCGGTTAGGCTGATTTTTTCATTATAACATCCCTCATGGTGAATTTAGGAATTGTAGCTGAAGAACTATTCATTTTTTATTTTTTTTTGTAACCGATATTTAAAGTGTCTTTTGTCCAGTATGTAGCAAATTCAAGTGACATTGTCAGGACAATGTAGCAAGGACACAAACAGAATAGTTTGATATCTTCAGAAAGTTTTGTAAAGTTTTTGTGCAACTTTTATGTGGCTTGGCTGAATGTGACCTGAGGAATATTTTGTTGAGAACAAACAAACACACAAACACACACACAAGCGCACACACACACACACACACACACACACACACACACACACACACACACACACCACACACAAGCGCACACACACACACACAGAAAGAACTGTTGTGTGTTTGTGTTATTTATATATATATATATATATATATATATATATATACACACACACACACACACACAACAGTTCTTTCTGATTCTCGAATCTGAGTGTCTGAGAGCCGTGCAATATTCTAGTGATAACAGCACTCCTACCTTTTCACCATTTGTATCACTCCTCTTGAAGCGACTACCATGGCGGCCAAGCAAATCCACCATCATTTTTACAAATACAACACGTGTTGTACCACAAACTGTAGTTTTAAGAGATTTTTAAGCAAGATTGTTATTGTTTAGATCTGAAATATGTGACTCATATTTAATTATAGCGCCTATTTTACAATTTGTTTAGACATTTTCAGAGATGCGAGCTCCAGGCCGTCAGCAGCCGTTCAGTGCTCGTGTACCCGCCAAGAACAGCTTCATCTCGGCCAGTGCTTCCGGGATTTGCCGCTGGCTCTTATACTGGTTAAACATGAGATATAATTCATTTTGGGTACATAAAACGGGCAATCTTTGGTCTTATTAATCTATTACTTGTTCCTGAACAAATCAAACTGGGTTATGTTAAATTTAATAATTTAATATTAAGGCTATATTAAACTTACATTCTGTAGAGCACTGATTTTGTACGTTTGACTGAATTGTACAATTGTGTTTATTCCCTATTGTCATTTATAATGGCTATTATTGTTAATAAATATTGTTGCTAATTGTTGTTCAATAAATATTATATTTTTATATAAATATGTTGTATTTACTATTGAGAAAGGGTCCATTAGTACGTAATAAACTTTATGAGTGAGTCAGTCGCAAAAGACTTTTAAAAAGAGACTTTTGTAAACAAAGGACATTGTTTTAGAGCTGTATGTTATGGAAAATTCCCTTAACTGTAAAAAGGACAAATACAAAGATCGCTTTCCTCAGCAGACATTCAAATGGATTTTTATAATGGATATAATATTATGGACATCAACCTGGAGACGCTCCACAGTCAGTGTTCCAAACTTCTGCCCTACAATTGCAAAATATGCATTGCAATGCTTTTGTGCTTGAGCAAGTGCAGACTCATTTGAAGCAATACTTATTCATTACACGTGTCCTTTCATAAAATATGACCAGCATTGAAATATAATTCTGTTAAACAAACATGTAATGAAAAAACCTCCTTTCCTGTATATCAGAATGTCTGCAGTCAAAAGTGCAGTGAAGTGTGCTGTACCTTTAAACACCTGTACATGTATCCTCTGAGCCGTGTGACTTATTTACCCAAAACACGACATCTCCCTGAATAAATGTCAGAAGATATGCTAATGAAAGGGTAAATCAAAGGTAAGGTCAATGGCTGATGTCTGATGTATATGGAAGATTTTAACACTGCAGTAAGAAACGTTTACAAAAGTCACTGAAATGAATGCAGCAAATTGAGCACCAAGAATATGCTTAAAATTCATTCCCACACTGTACAGAAGGCTATTTATTAAAAATGCCACTTTGCCTGCTCAAAGGTCAAGAAGACCTAGAGCTGTGTGCACAGTGCAAAATTCATAACTGTCACAGAGAATCTCAAGAACGTTCACATATATATATATTGTAAAACATAATTGTTGGTTTAACTTAAAAAAGTAAGTTGCCCTAAAATTCTGAGTTCATTGAAATTAAAGATTTGAGTAAATACAATAAAGGCGATTGGTTTAATCAATAGAAAATCTAAATATTATGTTATCTGAACTACATTAATTATTGAAGTTGATTTGACAAAAAAAAATGTTGTGATAAATCATGAAAATAATTTTTTTACAGTGTGTGTGTGTGTGTATATATATATATATATATATTAGAAAATAAACACTATTTTAATGTTTCTAAAGATAAAGATGTTTTGCATTATTTTTCAGCACGCATCACTGCGCCAATGCAAAATGTTCTCTTTACTGTAAAATAAAAAAACAAACAATGTTATTATGTTATTTAAATTTTGAAGCATTTGTACAAACCCGATTCCAAAAAGTTGGGACTGTACAAATTGTGAATAAAAAGGAATGTAATAATTTACAAATCTCATAAACTTATATTTTATTCACAATAGAATATAGATAACATATCAAATGTTGAAAGTGAGACATTTTGAAATGTCATGCCAAATATTGGCTCATTTTGGATTTCATGAGAGCTACACATTCCAAAAAAGTTGGGACAGGTAGCAATAAGAGGCCGGAAAAGTTAAATGTATATATAAGGAACAGCTGGAGGACCATTTGCAACTTATTAGGTCAATTGGCAACATGATTGGGTATAAAAAGAGCCTCTCAGAGTGGCAGTGTCTCTCAGAAGTCAAGATGGGCGGAGGATCACCAATTCCCCCAATGCTGCGGCGAAAAATAGTGGAGCAATATCAGAAAGGAGTTTCTCAAAGAAAATTGCAAAGAGTTTGAAGTATCATCATCTACAGTGCATAATATCATCCAAAGATTCAGAGAATCTGGAACAATCTCTGTGCGTATGGGTCAAGGCCGGAAAACCATACTGGATGCCCGTGATCTTCGGGCCCTTAGACGGCACTGCATCACATACAGGAATGCTACTGTAATGGAAATCACAACATGGGCTCAGGAATACTTCCAGAAAACATTGTCGGTGAACACAATCCACCGTGCCATTCGCCGTTGCCGGCTAAAACTCTATAGGTCAAAAAAGAAGCCATATCTAAACATGATCCAGAAGCGCAGGCGTTTTCTCTGGGCCAAGGCTCATTTAAAATGGACTGTGGCAAAGTGGAAAACTGTTCTGTGGTCAGACGGATCAAAATTTGAAGTTCTTTTTGGAAAACTGGGACACCATGTCATTCAGACTAAAGAGGACAAGGACAACCCAAGTTGTTATCAGCGCTCAGTTCAGAAGCCTGCATCTCTGATGGTATGGGGTTGCATGAGTGCATGTGGCAGCTTACACATCTGGAAAGGCACCATCAATGCTGAAAGGTATATCCAAGTTCTAGAACAACATATGCTCCCATCCAGACGTCTCTTTCAGGGAAGACCTTGCATTTTCCAACATGACAATGCCAGACCACATACTGCATCAATTACAACATCATGGCTGCGTAGAAGAAGGATCCGGGTACTGAAATGGCCAGCCTGCAGTCCAGATCTTTCACCCATAGAAAACATTTGGCGCATCATAAAGTGGAAGATGCGACAAAGAAGACCTAAGACAGTTGAGCAACTAGAAGCCTGTATTAGACAAGAATGGGACAACATTCCTATTCCTAAACTTAAGCAACTTGTCTCCTCAGTCCCCAGACGTTTGCAGACTGTTATAAAAAGAAGAGGGGATGCCACACAGTGGTAAACATGGCCTTGTCCCAAATTTTTTGAGATTTGTTGATGCCATGAAATTTAAAATCAACTTATTTTTTCCCTTAAAATTATACATTTTCTCAGTTTAAACATTTGATATGTCATCTATGTTGTATTCTGAATAAAATATTGAAATTTGAAACTTCCACATCATTGCATTCTGTTTTTATTCACAATTTGTACAGTGTCCCAACTTTTTTGGAATCGGGTTTGTACATAATGATAGTATTTGTATTTGTTGTACTGCCTTTAATTTTTTTTTTTTTTTTTTTTTTTAAATAAGATGACCCTGTTTTCACGCTATTCACCCATGTGCAAACCAATCTGATGCTGAACCCTTCCTTTCACAAGAGTAATACTGTATACTAAACACATCTGATGCACACTGGGAAGTATTTTGATTTTGATCAGGTCAGGCTCTGTCTTTCTTTCTCTCTCCCCACTGCATTTATTCTCATGCAAATGAACCTCAGATGCTGCTACCTGAATTCTAATCATCGTTTGATTCAAGTGTATTATTGGCGTTTCTATCAAAAGTTTCTTTCAGACTTGGGAATGACACAGGATGACTTCATCATCTCGTCCTGTGATGAATCTCTGTGGAGAATATCTATTGTTTACTGAAGACATTAATCTTGCAGCTGCGGTTCTGTGGTGTTCCTGAAATGTATTATTTATTATGAGTTTGAGCAAATTATTGTTACTGAAGTTAATACCAGTGCATGGATTTGATTAGTGCCTGGTGCCAAATCTTAAATATTCATTTTACATGATAAAATTACTATGATTTTCAATAAAAATGCTAAAGGGATAGTTAACCCTAAAATGAAAATTAAGTCATTGTTTACTCACCCTGGTGTTGTTCTAATGCTTAATGGCTTTCTTTTTTGGACAACACAAGAAGAATTTTTAAAAATGTTCCCGCTTGCGCTCATCCAAATAATGCCAGTCAATAGCGACCAGCATCAAGCTTTTTTTAAAAAGACGCAAAGTGATTGCAGATTGATCCCATGGGACAAGTGCCGATTTTGTTTGTTGTTTGGTTTTTGTAAAAAAGCATGTCTAAATTTGAGATCAATCTGTTAAATCATGTATATTACCTGCTGTTGGATTTTGAAGTCAGGTGAATTCCTAAAGTTTCATTTTTAAATCAAAATAAAGTTTGATTTAAAAATGACAATTTGACTATTATTAGGTACAATTGTACTCAGCATTATGCATAATTACAGTTTGCGTGTTCTGTAAAACTGTCATTTTTTGTCACCCTTTTCATTTGTAATATGTTTTCCTGCACTGTGACCTTCACATAATTTAGCACTTGACTCTAACAGTATTATCTTCTCTGTAGTGCATCTGTACAGTATAAAAAACTTGTTGCAATTTGAGGACATGATCGAGTGCACAATACCGAACAGTTCACCAGTGCTGGACTTTGCAGACTATGGCTGCTTTTGTGGTTTTGGTGGTCAAGGGTCACCAGTCGACCAGCTCGACCGGTGAGTTGATTTTATTGTGAGAATGTGTTACAGCATTTTAATGGTGCTTATTTTTAATTATTTTTGTAATAATAATGTTCCCTCTATAATGACCTGGTAGGTGTTGTTTTACCCATGATGACTGCTATGCCAAGGCAAAGATTCTTGAGTCCTGCACATCATTGTTTGACAGTCCCTACACAAACACATATGACTACCAGTGTGATAAGATTACCAGAACAATCACATGTCTGGGTGAGTGAAAATGAATCCCAGGATTCCATCCCATATCAATGACTCCTAAAAGGCCAAAAGAGACATCCATTTTCAAACCTGCTTGTCTTATTTAGGGTCACAAGAAATATGTATCATTATAATCTATATTGCACAAACTTGTAGGCCTATTTACAGTGTTTTCTTCTCTATTGTGACATGTATCCAAATGAAACAGCTTCTCTAACAAGATAAAAATGTAGGACAGGATTTTGTCCATCAGTAACTGATTGAATCATTATGGTTTGCTATTGCTGTGATCTCATGTGAGTGACAGGTTGCCCCACCCTTCATCAGAGAAGAGAAGAGATGTCGCCTCAAGAGGGAGGAGAAGTGAAATGTAAAAAATAATGATATGCACTGATAAATAATTTATAATAATACTGCAATATTCCATCCAAAAACAAGAATTGTCCATTTTAATTTTAGTTCCTGAATGAACCAACGTTGTTGAACAAATTGTTTGAGTGAATGATTCGATGACTTACAAGTTCCTGAATGAATCAGCATTGTTGAACGAATCAGTTGATTCATTGGTTCACTCATAATAATAGTACACATACTGGCCTAACGTATAAATGCAAAAACAGACAAACAAATGATGATACAAACCATGGAAAACCCCAGTTGTATATGTTCACATTTACAACCTGGCTAAAATATAAGGCTGAGGTTGTGTGATATCATTAACTAATAGTAGACAATAGATAAGTATGAAACAGTGTTATTTTAGTATCGTTGAGATACTACAGTGCACAGCATAAATGAGTGCACCCCCTCTGAACAAATACAAAATGTATTTTATTTATGATCACTAATACAATTCATGGAAAGATGGCAAAACTAAACTGTATTAATCACATACATAATAAAAACTGATAAATATATGTTATTAATAGCCATAAATTAGCCAGTAAATTAACCAATTTTGTTTAAATTAAGGATTGCAGAAATGAGTACCCCTAGATTTAATTCAACAAATGTATAATATTCTAGCACTTATGCCCTCCAATTTTGAATATACTGCTCTGACCCTTCTTGGCACAGAGTGTACAAGTTCATGACAAATTGTCACATCTGTCCTGTGTAACTCCTGGATGATGAGCTCCTTAAATGCCCTGAAATGCCTACAGAATCCCCCACAGCGCTTAAGAGTGTTAAGATTGATTCATGACAGCATTGATAAAGCACAACTCCCTCACCCTTCAGCACTCATACATCCCTATATAAGAGCTTTACTACCACTGAACTTTACTGTGGGAACAGGCACTTCTCACTGTACTCCTCCTCTAGCAACACCATAACATTTGGATGCTGTTCCAATGATTGAAATGATTGATTTGGTCTCATGAGACCAGAGTATTGATTCCCAGAATCTATATTTGTAAATATGGGCTTTGGAAATGGCTAACTGACTTTATTGTGCTTTGGCTACAGTAGGTAGTTGCAGTGAGAACAACAACCATGCATGTCACTTCTGCAGGCTGCATGTGAGATAAACAGTCACTCTTTTCATAGCTTTTGCTGGCTCTGAGACACTCGCTTGGTATTTCTCCTGCTCTTTGTCTAGCAAAAATTCACTCAATGAAAGCTTAAAATGAAGGCCTGATTAATTCAGGGGCCTTGTCACAAGTCCATTGTTTTCAATTTCTGTGTTATCTTTGCAGTTTTTCACACTTAAAACAATGAATTGGTAATCCTCTTGTACCACTGTCCTCTTTTGTGCTAAGAAATAAGTCTCCTGACAGTTCTCTCCCAAGTGGTGCCATTGTTGTCAGCATTAAGTCTGAGAATGATTCAGTAGCTATATAACACTTTTAACTGTCAAGAAATGACTTCTCTTTAAATGTTTTGGTTCCCATACTTACCTGTTGATCAAACATTGCCTTAAACTTACACCAGAAAATTTTTATTTTGTTTTATTTAGTAACTTTTAGGAGGGTGTACTCATTTTTGCTACACAACATTTTATCACCTTGATAAGAAAATCTTATTTTCCTGAATAATTTTGACATGCTTCTTTGGTAATTGATTAAGCAGACTTGCTGGAAATTATATCTCTAAAGATTTATTCTCTGACTTTCAGAAGTTTCAGAGGGGGTGTACTCATTAGGCTGTGCATCCATTAATCCTTAATTTCATCCTCTGGCTAATGGTTCTGATTCCTTGGTTGAAGAAGTTAAAGAGGACAATTACAACCCTCATCCAGTCCCATCCTGAAAGTGTTTGGGCTCTCCAACTCACCCCAAATCTGCAACCAAATCCTCCACATCTCTAAACATCGGGACCATCTCATCCAGTCCAGGATTTAGCCAAGAGACAGTTCCAGAATGCTCTCCAGAGTCCGCTTCAGCCCCAGAGTCCAGTCATAAGCCAGTTCCAGCCTCAGAGTTCAGTCCCGAGCCTGCTCCAGCCCCAATGTCAGTTATAAGTCCATTCCCGATCCAGAATATACTTCAACCCATGAGCCTGCCCAGAGGGACAAGT
>JAOTNS010000972.1:0-52446 GCA_028476615.1 Culter alburnus | reverse complement strand
CAAAAAAGTCTATCTGTCCAAACCATTTGTTGGCTTTGAGGCCTCAGCCATTTTGGACCAATTTGGGAGGAACCACCCTGTGACCAAGACTTGAATGAAGGTAATCCAGGCCTACGTTAGCTGTGATCTTCAAGTAAAACTGCCACTTGACAGTTCATCTCTCAGGACATTGTCATGCTTGGATCCAGATGCACGGGGAAGTCGTCAGATTAGTGACAAAGAAAGAGCTGATTTTCAACAAGAAACACAGGTTTTTGCAATGGTTGCAAAGACACATATCACCTGTTTTATATGTTTGGAATTGTTATTTATTAACTTATTTTTCACATCCTAGATAGTGAAAAATGCAAATTCTTGGTGGAATGTTATGAGGAAGACAGAGAGGTAACCAGTACTTTTGGAAGCTTGCACTATCAGCACTCTGCCCTTTTTATGGGCAACAGGAATCAGCATTCAGTGTAATGTCCAACATCACGCAAACTAAATCTGCCAACCTCAGAGTAGAGATATATGAATCCTATCAAGCAGTGAAATATAACCTGAAGTCCATGCAGGTGTCAGCTATTCAGTACTACACTACCAAGGAGAGTCCAGTTAATATCTAGCTTTGCAGAAATGTAAAACTCTTGGCCTTCGTTCCTTCCTTCTTTTTTCTGGTCACATGCCTGCTTAACACTTAAGGCAGGAACACACCAAGCCGACGGTCGGCTGTCGGGCAGTTTTTGTTCGTCAGTCGACTAACTTTTCTCTGTGTTCCACACCGTCGGCTGAAGTTGGTCCTCGTCGCCTTTTTTCCGGCTGATTCGACATGTTGAATCGGCGTCGGAGCTTGTCGGTTTGTCTGGCTATCTGATCATTCTGACTGGCTGTTCAGCTACTGCCACCTGCTGGTACAGAAAGGCATTTTATCTTACGCAGGTGCAGAACGGATGCGCTACTTGGCTGTCGAGCGTTGGTTTGGTGTGTCAGGGCAACTTTGGACACAGACGCTGCCGACGTGAGCCAACCCCGCAGTCTGCTTTCATCACCACTAGTTCGTCGGCGTCGGCTTGGTGTGTTCCTGCCTTTAAGTATACTGGCACTGCAATCTAATGACCTTCCTCATAATTGTCACATTTAGTTAGTTTTAGTTTAATTTTCATTGACTTTTATTATCTTCTCTGTGATGCTGTTTGCAGGTTATTCATTATTGTCATGATTATTCCTTATTAGAGCACACCTGTTTGTATTTGAGTTCATCATCTTGTGTATTAAATGCTGCCTTCACGTGCTATTTCGGAAATTTGATAATTCCCACTTCTAAAGTCATGATTACGAGCTCATCTCATTCAAGTTTCGAAATGGGAGGGCGTTCATGTGCAATTTTTACCTAGGAAACTCGTATTTATGATCATTCCGAGAGCATGTGAAGGCAGCAATAGTCCCTGTGTTCCTTATGTTCATTATCTGGTATTGTTTGTGCCATGAACACTGGTTCACTGTGTTTACACCCTTTTGGATTTAGCTTAATTTATTAAACAACAATTTTGTTTTGCTCTACTTTGCCAATCGTCTTCATCCTCTGACTTAACGTAAAAATAAAATAAAACAATAAAATGGTTGTTGAAAAATTCTATTTAGAACCACATCTTCCTGAAAACACTTTTTTTCTGTTCAGGGTTCTTTATTCTCACCTTGGTTTTAGTTCTTATAAACATAATTGCTTTTACTTAAATTATTGACACTGTGTCTTTGAAGTCACATGTGCATTTCTGCCTAGTCAGTCACATGTTAAAACCACATCATCTGCAAAGAAGAACTGATACTCAGTTACACCAAAACACACACACACACACACACACACACACACACACACACATAGACTGATCATTTTTTTAACAAATTTTTATTGTTGTTTTGATATCTTTTAACACATAAAATGATGAAGACAAACATTCAGCCATTACAACAGTAGGTAAAAATCAAAATAACACTGACAAAATATAAACTGAAATACAAAGAATAAAAATATAGATATAATAAATAAAATATAGAAAATTATAATAAAACTAATAATTAAAACTGGTCAGTTACACTGAAACGACAGAGATATAGAAAACAAATATTTGAGACATACAGATAAAAAAAAAAAAAGATATCCATACAAAAATCTTGATATTCAAACCAGTACAACAGTGCTGAAAGAAGTCTATGACAGTTAGAGAAGAGGCAATTATAACCAAAACAAGAAACCATAAATACAACTGTAAACATATAAAAAAGTAATTAAGTATAAAGAAAAGAACCAAAGAGAACAAGATAGAATCTCCTTAATTAAATCAGTAGACCTTTGAGCTTCTCCAAAGTTTGAGCCCAGAGTCTGATGGTGTCCTCTCTTGCACCATGAATGCGTGCAGTGGACAATTCACGATATACCACATCTATAAATGTGAGAACCCAATATTGCTTTAGAGAATGTGGAGGCTTCCATCTCGTTGCAACTAATTTCTTGGCAGCTGTTAAGCCAGCTAAAAACTTAAATTTTGTTAAGTTGGATGTGAGAGAGATCACAAAGGGACCAAAACATTTAATATAATGGACAATAGACTGTGATAATTAACAGGAACTTATATTTTGTGTTTATGCATTTATTCATTTTTAATAATCAATAATTTATTAACACAGCTAACAATTTTTTTTGTTTGTTTTTCAAACATTCTGTTTTGGTTACACAAATGTAAACATGTCCAGTTTTCTTAATGTTAGTTGAAGGTTTTTTAAGGTTAGTATGATGTTCCTGAAACATTCTTTTGACTTAATTTTTATTAACTACTCAACACTCTTCACAGCAAAATATTTAGTAGCTATGTTTCCATCCACATATTTTTATGCAAATTTTGAGATATCACTTAAAAAAACTGAATGGAAATGCCAGGATGCACATGAAAATCTTAATATGTGCATAAAAATGTATGTGCTTAATTGGGGCTGATAGATTTTTCATCCAATAAGAAGACATAAACAATGATGGGAACACATTTACCAAATAAATCCCTTGATGTGCAACAAAGAACTCATGACTTTGCCTCAGCAGATATTGGGATTGGATAACTGGACTAACCAACAGACCAATCGGATCGCACAGCATCTCAAATGTTATTTTAATAATTTTGAAATGCCTGAACCAAAGACTGTCATCAAAATTATTTGGTATAATCACTTCCAATAACTGTCTCACACGATTGCATTCCTAAACATCCGAATGCAAGATAACATGAATAACAGCGTTTGTTATTGCTTTTCATCTGGTGCAAGTCATTGTGTAGGAAAATAGAGCCATGGGTTCCCTGAGTGCAGCAACTTTCAGTTTTATTATTAATATTTTGCAACAGTTTCCCAGAAAGTGACGATTTTGTTCTTTTGAACACATGGGATGGAAACAGTCCTTTATTCACAAATGTTTTCTGCGATATTGTAATTTTCCACATAGGTTAAATTTGCAACTTTGAATAGCATCGTTGGATGGCAACTTTGGTGTATCCTTCCCTCATATCCTAAGGGGGAGGAGATCAGATGCAAAGAAAGGAAGTGAGAAAAGGAAATAAGTAAAGGAAACGAGGATGTTCTCTCAGTTCATTGTCTGGTGTTGTTTGTAAATTAAGCCACAAGTCAATGTACTTACTACCATCTCTGATGTAATATGCCTGGTTTTCTTTATTAGCGCTGTTTTGGACTAATTGTTTGAATGCATCCACTTATTTTACTGAAGCTGAAAACTTTCCCAAAGTTTAACAGCTTAAAATGATATGACCACAAACAGACAAACACAAATTCAGATTAAGGGGTTAGAATATACATTTACGCCAGGGTTACAGATGTTTGTGCCATTGTAGATCTAACCACATGATATAAATTACGCTAATGACGGAATTTTGTGTACTTCGTTAATTAACATTGACTGCCCTACTCACAATGCAAATTTATATTGTGATTTTATGTTGTTCATGTGACTATAGCTTACAATTAAAACTATTTATCAAAGTCACAATTGTAAGAAAGAAAGCAATTAATAAAATCATAATTAATTTATGATTATGATGATTATTTTTGCTCATTCACAGAGAATCCCAGCAAAACGAATACAACAGTTATATAGGATAGGAGCATGACAAAGCATTCTACAATATGATTGCTTCTTCATATGTCAAACCCTCATGTTACTAGATAAAGCAAGATCTGCCATAAATCATGTGTTTGTTAGTTTGTTGGTTACTTGATTATTTAGATAGTTGTTTAACTGTCCTTAAGTTTCATTTTACATTTTGTTATATGTGGACATGATTCAGACACACACTGACTTAGGCCCAATTTTTGAGGATATTTAGGTTTCAAGAGCTTATAAATGTTATTCCTGCAAGGAAAAAGAAATGTTAGTAATGATTAATTTCACATTTCTCATAGCAGGTTAAATTTCACTGAAGAATCAGGATAAACTACAAATCCAGCATAGAGGGGTTCAGTGAATTTGGTGTTGAATGTGTGTAAGTGTGTGTGTGTGTGTGTGTGTTAGAGACACTGTAGAAGGACAGAGTGCCAGCCGACGAGTCCAGATACACTCCTAATATGTCAGAGGAGGGTGAAAGGGAAGGAATGGTAGTGCTCTTATTATTGTGCCAAAAAGTGTATAACTTATCACAAAAGAAAACACTCCAGGACTTTTCATTGCGTCCAATCCGACAGTCACTGCCTTCTTTCCTGCAGATTTCTTTATATGTCACTGCTACATGACCCGTGCCAACCCAGGTGACCTCCCAGTAACAGCGTCCAGTCAGACTCTCTCGACACAGAACCTGCTCATGGTTCTCAAATCTCTCTGGATGATAAGGATACGGCTGATGCTTTTCCTCATAAGTTGCTTTTTTTCCCCCTTCAGACAGACTAAGTTGAGTGTGTGCTGTGTTTGGATCCAGTGTGAGGTCACAGGCATCTGAACACAGAAAGACAGATCAGAACATCAATGACATCATTAATGTTATGTGTGTGTGTGTGTGTGTGTGTGTGTGTGTGTGTGTGTGTGTGTGTGTGTGTGTGTGTGTGGTCCTAGTAAACCCTACATTATGGGGACAAAATGTCCCCACAAAGATGCCAATATCCGAAATCCAGTTTGTAGTTTAAAAGATCATTATGTCTATGGAATGTCCCCATAAAACATGGAAATCCAATGTGTGTGTGTGCCGGTAGGTGGACTTACATTTTCTCAGTCCTGGTCTGACCCTTATATGTCCTCCATGGTCCAAACTAAAGAGAGACAAATCACACACAATATCAAATGATGTTCAATAGACTGATCACTATGAAATGAAATGGTTTTACTATATTGTAAAATATTAGTAATTTTATCCACTGTCGGTTTTAGGTACACAATGACCCGTAGCACAATTAAGCCTTTGAAGCATACAATCGCACCAGTGTGATAAGAACGTTCAGTGCATCATGTGATCACCTGCCAAATTCAAATGTGCTTGCGCGCTTTGGCTGGTGCTGAGCCAGAGACAGATGCGTTCAGCACTTTTCATATATCACAAATATGAAGTGTTTTAAACCACATAATGTTTATTTTAAGTTTCAGACATTTAACGCTAGAACGCCAGGGATCGTTGTGTACCTAAAACCGCCAGCGGTTAACATTTACCCATGCACGTGACTACCGTTTTGATATGGGTAAAAAAATAATGTCACTGTATTGTGCCTCTGTCTCAAAGTAATGTCATAAAAAGTAATGTTTAATCATCAACTATGTTTTTGTCCTGATGTTTTATGTTCAAGGCTATTTTAAGCAGGCTACACTAATCACTTTTCTTAATGATGATTATAAACCAGCCTGCAATGACAATGAGAATTAGAAAATAAATACATATTTGGGTGTTGTAATATTATAATGTCATTAATCACATATTAAGATAACCCATGTTATTTACTAAAATACCCTAAATAATAAACTAATTTATTGTTTATAATAGACTAATAAACAATAAATAGACTAATAATACACTACTGTTACATCCACATGGACTTTCAGTTTGTTTGTTGTCATCTGTCACGTGTTCCTTTGTTCTAGTTTCCCACCACAATCAGTAACCATGGACACTAATCACATTCATCACAGCTGTTTGTCATTTGAGTTTATTCATCGGTGTATTTAAGTTCCTGTTTGTGTTCAGTACGTAGTCGGGTATCGTTCGTGTCTACATTGGTGTATGTTCCTGTCTGATTCTGTATTCTCCTGTTGGATTTTCAAGTAAAGACTTATTTAAATCTTATCTTCCTCGTCGTGTGTTTGATACACCAGTAGAATTGTAACAATTGCATAAGATGAATGATGCAATGACAAATTCAAGCGCCGTTTCACCTAAATATTAATTTTAGTTATGTGTAATTTGAATAAGAGAACAACACCAATAAACTTGGGATAATTATTAAATATTGTTTTATTCATTACATCATAGATTGGAAATATTTGTTGGGAAACGGGCAGACTAGAATAAATAGCACTAATCACTCAATCACTTTCTTTTATCCATTGTGACTAAAACTGATTACAACGATCTCAGTGGGTGAAAGGCTTGCCTAGTAACATAGAACGTTAAAACATAAGAGGTGCAAAAAATGATAGCAAAAACAGAGGTGTATATATGGTGATATCAGATATTTCATGCTATAGTACAAATTTTTGAATGTTTGGATTAAAAAAGGAAAAATGAAATAAAAGCAGATCATCAGTCATACAGCAGTATTGTGGCTGCAGTGTCAAAAAAAACAAAAAATGTCCCCACAAGGACAAGGATTTTGGATATTGCTATCTTTATGGGGATATTTTGTGTCCATAACGTAGGGTATACCTGAAAGAGCTAAATAATGACACTATTATTATCAATAGAGCTGGTTAACAATTTAATTTATATTTGTTTCATAATTTAAAACTTTGTTTAAAAATTTGTTTTATAACCGTTTCGCGACTTCAATCGCCCTTGAAATGTCGAAAGGAAAGGGCAAACAAGTTGATAAAGACAGAGAAGGCGCCTCTTCACCGGGTGTTAGCGTTACGCTAGCTGAGATCAGTGCTTTACATGATGATCTCAGAGCATCTATCGCCGCGGACTTCAAAGCATCTTTCGAAAGTTTGGCAACGAAGCTAGATAACATTCAGTCCACAGTGGCAGATCATGACCTTCGCATCGGTAATCTTGAATCTGGCACTACGGAGATCAGTCAACAGTTTGAACGACTCGAAGCTACGTGTTCGGGGCTCCAGAAGGATAATGAGTGGCTTAAGGCTAAAGTCTCAGATCTCGAGAGCCGCAGCCGGCGCCAAAATATTCGAATCCTGGGTTTACCTGAGTCAATTGAGGGGCCGCGCCCGAGTACATTTTTTTCTCAGCTTCTGGTCGATGTTCTTGGATCTCAGGTGTTAACCTCGCCGCCCAAGCTAGACAGAGCTCATCGTAGCCTGGCACCTAAACCAGCGCCTGGGCAGAAACCGCGACCCGTCATCTTGCGATTTCATCGCTTTCAAGTGAAAGACCTGGTCATCCGCGAATCTCGCAAAAAGGGCGAGTTGCTGTATGAAGGACACAAAATTCGTATCTTTGAGGATTACTGCCCTGAGGTTTTGAAACTTCGCGCCGAGTATAAAGATGTGATGTCGTCATTGTACAAACGTGGATTCAAGCCAGCGCTTCTGTTCCCTGCTAGACTGCGAATAACACTTCCAAATAATGAGAAGAAATGGCTGGCTTCTGTTGCGGAAGCCAACAGTTTCATCCACAGCTTGGACTCATAGTAAATTTGACGGACTGTATATAAGCAGTCTTTATCATTTTTTGGCTTTTTTTCCCCCGCATTATTTTTAGGGAATACCTGGGACTTGACAAACTTGCTAACTATAAAGACTTCAAATCTCATTTCATTTACAACATTTATGTTCTTGTTTTATGGATAATGTGGGCTGTTTAGTGAATTTTACATTGGATTGTTCGTTAAATTTGAAAGTTGAAACCTTTTTTGTGTTCAAACAAAGTTGAGTTGTTTTATATTGAACTTGCTCACCACAAAGTCCCTTCTAATTGATTTATTAAGCTTAATTCATACATGGTGTGCTAATTTTGGACAGCTAGTTTTACTGTCCTTTTGCCCAAGTTATATAATTTTGTTATTATTTTCTTTAAAAGTTTGTACTTGGATTTTACATTACATTTGTTTTGAAGATTGTCTGTCAGTAATCTTTGACGATCACTACTGAGGTTATGTATCCTTTATGGGAGGACAAGGAGTTAGGAAACTTGTTGCTATGGTAAAGTGGTTCCAGTTGCTGTTCCTGTCAGCTGGTGGGAGGGTTTTTTTTTTTTTTTTTTGTTGTTGTTGTTTTTTTTGTTTTTTTTCTTTCTTTCTTTCTTTTTCTTTCTTCCTTCTTCTACCTTTTGTCATTCTGTGTACAATCATTATGGCACTTTATATCCTTATGCTACAACTATTGACTGGGATGTTTGTGCGGGGGTGTGGGGGTCTCAGAAATCTTATCATGTTCAGGGATTTAATTATCCACGTCCGTGTTGAATAACAAGATGGCACCTCGTGGTGCACTGAAATTCACCAGCTGGAACGTCAAAGGATTGAATTTCCTGTGAAACGAAATAAAGTTCTTAACTATTTGAAACATTTAAATACTAGCATAGCCTTTATTCAGGAAACACACCTCAGGCCTGCAGACCATCTAAGTATTAGAAAGGGCTGGGTAGGCCAGCTCTACCACTCCAGCTTCCAGGATAGGTCCAGAGGGGTAGCTATTCTCATCCATAAATCGGTTCCTTTTTCCATTTCTGAGGTCATCTCGGACCCCAATGGGCGTTTTATTATTCTTAGAGGACAGATCAATGGAGTTCGTTTGATTCTGGCCAATGTATATGGCCCTAACTGGGATGATGAGGCTTTTTTCAAAAAAGTTTTGTTTTCCCTCCCAGATCTGAACTCCAGCCAACTAATTCTGGGTGGTGATTTTAACTGCTGCTTAGACCCTGTTCTGGACCGCTCCTCATCTAAGCCCTGTGCACAGTCTAAGTCCAGCAGGATGATTCAGTTATTCATGGAGCAATATGCTATTTCTGATGTTTGGCGTTTCTTTAATTCTAGCACAAAACAGTTTTCTTTCTTTTCCCCTGTACATCATACTTTCTCCCGCATTGATTATTTTCTTGTCGATAACAAATTGCTTCCACTGGTTAGCTCATGTATCTATAATACTATTGTTATTTCAGACCATGCTGCTGTTACATTTGACCTCGCTTTACCAAGCCTCTCAATGTCCCGGTCCCCTTGGCGTTTTAACTCTCTGCTTCTCAATGATTCTAATTTTATTTCTGTTATTAACGATCGTATTGACCTTTTTATCTCCACAAATATTTCCCCTGATGTTTCAGCTAAGACAATTTGGGAGGCATGCAAGGCTTATTTAAGGGGAGAAATCATTTCATATTCAGCATATAAGAGAAAAATGATGACTGAAAAGAGAGCTAATCTTTTGAATACTTTGGCAGTCCTCCAGTCTAATTGTGTTAATTCTACAAATTCAGATGACTTTGTTAAATTTCTCACACAAAGACGGAGTTTGATTTACTTACTACAAATGAGGCTACTGAAGCTTTATATAAGACTCGTTGCAATTATTATGAATTCGGCGATAAATCAAGTAAATTACTTGCCCATCAGTTGCGTCAGTCTGCAGCCTCACATCTCATTACTCAAATTTCCACTTCTGCTGGGTCTTCAGTTAATCCACTAACTATTAATGATGAGTTCAGGAATTTTTATGCCTCCTTATACACCTCGGAAAGCATAGCTGAAGTGGCCCAATTCGATAATTTTTTTAATTCCTTCAACATGCCTTGCATTGATCCTGATATCTCCTCAAATTTGATAGGTCCTCTTACATTGGATGAAATTAAGACTGCTCTTAGTCTAATGCAGAATGGCAAATGCCCAGGGCCAGATGGCTTTCCTGCTGAATTTTTCAAGACATTTTCTGACAAATTATCACCTCTTTTGCTTAACATGTTCAATGAGTCTTACAGCTCAGGTATTCTCCCTCATTCCTTAAGGCAGGCTATAATTTCTCTTATTCAAAAAAGATAAAGACCCTTCTCAGTGCAGCAACTATCGCCCCATCTCTTTACTTTGCTCAGATGTGAAATTATTAGCTAAAGTCCTAGCAAGACGTCTGGAGGGGGTCCTTCCAACTATAATTTCTACAGACCAAACGGGCTTTATTAAAAATAGACATTCTTTTCATAATATTAGACGTCTTTTGAATATTCTCTATTCTTCCTCTTTAAATGAAACTCCAGAATTAGTTATTTCCATGGATGCTGAGAAGGCTTTTGATAGAGTCGAATGGCGCTATTTGTTTTATACACTGAAGAAATTTGGCTTTCCTGATCAATTTATATCTTGGTTTAGGCTTTTATATACATCTCCCATGGCCTGTGTCCGAACTAACAATAACTATTCTGAATATTTCTCCCTTGGTCGCGGGACTAGACAAGGTTGCCCACTTTCCCCCCTGATGTTTGCAATAGCCATTGAGCCTTTGGCAATTGCTCTAAGATCCAGTACGATGGCTGGCATTCAAAGGGGAGGGTTGGAGCATAAGCTGTCTTTGTATGCAGATGATCTTCTTTTATATGTGTCTAAGCCTGGCTCTTCCATTCCCTTGGTGCTTGATTTGCTAAAAGATTTCGGCCTAATTTCTGGCTATAAGTTAAATCTTAGTAAAAGTGAATTAATGCCCATCAACACAGCTGCCTTGAATTATCCACTAGCATCCCTGCCTTTTAGATCTTCTTTACATAGTTTTAGATATTTGGGCATAAATGTGACAAAAAGCTTTTCAGATTTATTTGACCACAATTTTGTCCCACTGCTTAATCGTCTATCACAGGATTTTAATCGCTGGTCTCTCCTTCCTATATCCCTAATCGGTAGGGTTAACTGTATTAAGATGAGCGTGCTCCCTAAATTTTTATATTTATTTCAGTGTATTCCTATTTTTATTCCAAAGTCCTTTTTTGTTGCACTTGATAGCTCTATTTCTAGTTTTCTTTGGAATAAAAAAACCCCAAAGATTCGAAAAGGCATTCTGCAGAAGACAAAACAATTGGGTAGTCTAGCTCTTCCTAACTTTCTAATATATTATTGGGCAGCAAATATACGCACTACTCTTTACTGGTTCCAGCCAAGTAATTCTGTCAACTTCCCATCCTGGCTGCATATTGAGAATGCCTCTTGTAAGTCTTCTTCCCTGGCGGCTCTCTTATGCCTCCCATATACACTGTCCCCAATGAAATATTCAAATAATATAATTGTTAAGAACAGTCTTAAAATCTGGACCCAATTTGTGCGGCATTTTGGTCTTCATAATACTCCCCTGTTATCCCCAATTCATTCTAACCCATTGTTTCACCCCTCCATTTTGGACAGTGCTTACGCCTCCTGGAGGGACCTTGGGTTGGTTTCTATTGCTGACCTTTACATCGATGGTGTTTTTGCCTCTTTTGAACAGTTGACTTCTCAGTTTAATATTTCCAAAAAACATTTTTTCAGATATTTACAAATTCATGATTTTGTAAGGAAAAAAATGGTTAACTTTCCAAATGCGCCTCTCCCTTCAGATTTGGACACCATTCTGGGTGTGGATCCTTGTACTAAAGGGTCAATTTGTAAATTAGTGAATATAATTTTTCATTTGCAATTTTCCTCTGATAATTTACGCTTTGTCTGGTCCCAGGACATTGGTACTGAGATTACCGAGGAGACATGGAGGGCAGTCCTAAACAGGGTTTACTCCTCATCTCTCTGCGCTCGTCACAGGCTAATACAGTGCAAGGTGGTTCATAGAGCCCACTGGTCTAAGACCAGGTTAGCACGCATTAACCCGTCTATTGACTCGGAATGTGACAGGTGTCATTCTGGTTCAGCCACTTTAATTCACATGTTCTGGTCTTGCCCTGCCCTGTCTTCCTTTTGGAGGCAAATTTTTGTCTCATTGTCAGCCATTACCTCTGCAGATATTCCACTCTGTCCAGTCACAGCTTTATTTGGGGTTCTCCTGCCTGGCCATTCTTTGCCTTCTCACTTTTCAGATTTTGTAGCCTTTCTGACTCTTTTAGCTAGGCGTTTAATTCTATTAAATTGGAAAAGCCCTCACCCTCCATCTTACACTCGCTGGATAAGAGATGTTCTTTATTTTATGAAACTAGAGAAAATTAGGTATTCTCTTCAGCGACCTAGCACCATTTTCATTAAGCTTTGGCAGCCCCTTCGTGAACATATTAAAACTCTCCAGCTTGACCCTGCACTTTGTGTGTGATCCCCTTTTCTCCCCCCGCATCTATTACCAGTCTAGATGTTGATACTAATCTTGTATTGCCTGGCCACTACACTGCTGTACTTAATGTATGCATGATTGTACGGTATTTTATTTATTTTTTTATTTTTTTTTATTTTTTTTTTGAGGGGAAAAGAATCCTCGGTGTATCTTCTTACTGTAATGTTTTATTGTGTATATCCCCTGTTTTTTTTTTTTGTTTTTTTTTTTCTCTTTTTTTTTTTTTTTGTATGTTTCTGTAATGTTTAAAGTGTATAAATAATCATAAAAAAAAAAAAAAAAAAAAGAAAAGAAGAAATAAGGTGACTTGACTTGACATACGCTGTATTTAATAAATAATTTACTTAGGCATTTCGTTTAAGTAGGCATGATTCACAGTTTGTTTAACCTTTTGTTTTAAACAACTGAGATGAACAGTATTAGCAATCTACTGTAAAACCAAATAACGCTCTTACTGCTACACATACTTAAGTATCTTCAGTTTGTAGTTTGGGTCCTTCAGTTTGTTGTTTAACAGCTGGATTCCTAATTGTCCTGGATGATTGTAGCTCAGATCCAGCTCTCTCAGGTGTAAGGGGTTTGAACTCAGAGCTGAAGACACATAACCCAGCGTCCTCTGTCACCATACAGCCAGACAACCTACAGATACACAGTCAGATCATCTACAGACACATTAACATTATGACCGGCTGACTGTACATTATTTCTTATATGTTCTTAATACCTCAGTATCTCCAGCTGACAGTTTGCACTCTTCAGTCCATCAGAGTAACTTAACTCCTGAATCCTGCAGGTCATTGTTACTCAGGTCCAGCTCTCTCAAGACACAGTTTGATGATTGTAGAGCTGATGACACAATTTCAAAGGACTGACCAGAGAGATTATAGCCAGCAAGACTGAAAAGGAGTAAAACACTTGAGAATTACATTTTTATCCTCTTTCTACAATGGGTATGTGGCGAGGGGGGCGTGGTTCAGCGAGGTCTGCAACTGGAGAGAGCGTCGGGAGACACGTGGTAAGCGAGTGGGTTAAATGTAAATTACGAACACCTGTTTCTCATTCCAGTAATTGGCGCGGAGACAGGATAAAACGCCAGGAGAAGCAGGAGTGTGCGAGAGAGAGAGGGACTGCTGACTGAGACACTGAGCACGACAACAGCACTGGAGAGAAGCCCTATTGTGGATTGTTTATACCGTTCTGGAGTGAAGCCCTGTTGTGGATTGTTTATTTTCGTTGTTGTGCGGTGCACAGACTTTTGTTGGACATTTTTTATATACACTAATAAAGCTCATCAGCAGTCAAAAGCCGACCCTTGTCCTCTTCCTTCCCCACGAACTTTGAACATTACTACACTGGTGCCGAAACCCGGAAAGGAAGAAGGGAGCCGCCGCCATGCAAACGCCCTCCGCCGTGCCGTTTGCGGACATCATAACATCCCTCGCGGTCTTACACCAAGACCAACATCAAGCCCTGCTGGACCTCCGTTCGGATCAGGAGCGGCGTTTCCAGGCCATCCTTCAGGTCCAGCAGGAAGACCGCGAGACCGCAGCGCAGCAGCTGCCTGTACAGAACCTCCTGGTCTTCGACGACCTGAAGAGGGCCATACTTCAGCGGGTCGGCCGGACCCCAGAACAGCATCGCCAACGGTTCCGCTCACTGGAGTTAGGCGAGTCCGGCCGGCCCTTCGTGATGGCCCAACAGCTCCGGGACTCCTGCCGCAAATGGCTCCTGGCCGAGTTAGGTGACGTGGAGCAAGTCATCGATCTGGTGGTGCTGGAGCAGTTCATAACTCGGCTGCCCAGAAGAACAGCCGAGTGGGTCCAGTGCCACCATCCCACGTCGCTGGACTCGGCCATCCACCTTGCGGAGGACCACATGGTGGCGTGCCCAGGGGTCGGCGAACCCCTTCCATCTGCCTCTCTCTCTCCTTCTCTTCCCTCATCCTCCTCTCTCTCTAAGCCTGTCCCTCTCCCCAGGTCTCGTCCGCCCGGCCCTCCTCGTGTCCCGCCCCGGGGGCGGGACTGAACAGGGATTCTTTTCCGGACCCCGGGTCCCGCCCAGGGGGGCGGGACCATCTGCTGCCGGGCTGGACCCCACTCCTTCTTCTCCCCTCTCTCCGCGCTAACCATTTAACCCCCTCCCTGCCACGAGAGCGGCGGGCAGGTCTGGGCCGGCCTGTTGGCGTTGCGGGGACCCGGAGCATTTCGTAGACAGGTGTCCGATTATGGAGGTCGGGACGTTGATCCGGGTCCCGGACGTTCCGCAGGCCGCCCCTGGTCAAGCTGGCGGGTACCAATTCCTGTGAGTATCAAGGGGGGTACCTATCGGCTTTGGTGGACTCAGGATGTAACCAAACCTCAAAGCCAACCCGAAGAGTGTGCAATTGGGCGCGTGGAAGTAAGGTATCTGGGCTTCCACTTGGGGCATGGACAGGTGCCCCAAATTGATAAGACCGCAGCAATTGCGACTTGTCCGCGCCCCAAGACCAAAAAGGAGGTTAGACAGTTCCTCTGGCTGGCGGGATATTATAGAAGGTTTGTACCTAATTATTCGGACCTCACCAGCTCGTTGACTGATCTAACTAAAAAGGATGCACAAGATACGGTCCAGTGGACGGAGCTGTGCCAGCAGGCCTTTACCCAAGTGAAGGCTGCTCTATGTGGCGGCCACTGCTTCATTCGCCTGATTTTTCTCTCTCCCCTTTTTGTTGCAGACTGACGCGTCGGACAGAGGGCTGGTGCTGTCCTGTCCCAGGAGATAGAGGGGAGGAACGGCCGGTGTGTACATTAGCCGTAAGCTCTCCAAGAGAGAAGCTAAGTACAGCACCGTAGAAAAAGAATGTCTTGCCATTAGGTGGGCCGTCCTCACCCTCCGCTATTATCTCCTGGGATGGGAATTCACCCTCTGTTCGGACCACGCTCCTCTGCAGTGGCTCCACCGCATGAAGGATACCAACGCGCGAATCACCCATTGGTATCTAGCTTTACAGCCCTTTAAGTTCAAGGTGGTCCACAGGCCGGGTGTTCAGATGGCTGTGGCCGATTTCCTCTCCAGAAATGGGGGGGTGGGGCTGCAGGCCGAATGGCTCCCCGGCCTGAGTCGGGCGGTGGGGGTATGTGGCGAGGGGGGCGTGGTTCAGCGAGGTCTGCAACTGGAGAGAGCGTCGGGAGACGCGTGGTAAGCGAGTGGGTTAAATGTAAATTACGAACACCTGTTTCTCATTCCAGTAATTGGCGCGGAGACAGGATAAAACGCCAGGAGAAGCAGGAGTGTGCGAGAGAGAGAGGGACTGCTGACTGAGACACTGAGCACGACAACAGCACTGGAGAGAAGCCCTATTGTGGATTGTTTATACCGTTCTGGAGTGAAGCCCTGTTGTCGATTGTTTATTTTCGTTGTTGTGCGGTGTACAGACTTTTGTTGGACATTTTTTATATACACTAAATAAAGCTCAGTCAGCAGTCAAAAGCTGACCCTTGTCCTCTTCCTTCCCCACGAACTTTGAACATTACTACAGGGTATTTCAATAATATAAGTTATATTCCATTCTGAAAATAAATGATACTCAAGATGTATTACTTGGCACGACAGAAGAAACTAAGTCTATCCATAAAGAATCACTCACAGGGCTTTTCTGCAGTTGATCACAGCTGGTATCATTCTTCTTCTACCCTCATCTGATGTGTTGTATTTCTTGGGGTCCAGCTCATCCAGCACCTCCTCTGACATTTGAAGCATGTAGGCGATTGTTGAACAGTGAGCAGGAGACAGTTTCTTCTCTGAGTGTTTGTCTGATTTCACAAACTCCTGAATGTCTCTGGACAAAGTCTGATCTTTCATTTGCAGCAGACAGAGGAACAGATTGATGGATCTTTCAGTAGAGAGTCTTTGTCCATCTTTGATCTTCTTTTTAATGTACTCTGTGGTTTTCCTGATGCTCTCTGAGCTGTTTTCTGTGTGTGTTAGTAGATCCTGTAAGAGTCTCTGATTAGACTCCAGTGAGACGCCCAGCAGGAACCTCAGAAACAGATCCAGGTGTCCATTCTCACTCTCAAGGGCTTTATTTACTGCACATTTATGCAGATCATGCATTGAAACAAAAACCTTAAGGGTCTCCACGGTGCTGCTTAAATAGCAACAAAACACATGGTAAGCAGCTAAAAACTCCTGGATGCTTAAATGAATAAAGCTATAAACTTTTCTCTGATTTATCAGAGATTCCTCCTTAAAGATCTCAGTGCAAATCCCAGAATACACAGAAGCATCAGTGACGTCTATGCCACTCTCTCTCAGGTCTTCCTCATAGAACACTACATTGCCTTTCATCAGCTGTTTGAAAGCCAGTTCACCAAGTTTCACAATTACTTCTCTGTTGGACTGCAAAACTTTCTCTGGATCTCTCTCTTCATACTTCTGATTCCTCATGTTGATCTGAATCAGCAGGAAGTGGATGTACATTTCAGTCAGAGTTTGGGGGATTTCTTCTCTCACATCTTCTTCCAGGAGCTTTTGAAGCACAGTGGCTGAGATCCAGCAGAAGATGGGTATGTGGCACATGATGTGGAGGCTTCTTGCTCTTCTGATGTGTGAGATGATTCTGCTGACTTGATGCTCATCAGTGATTCTTTTCCTGAAGTATTCCTCTTTCTGAGGCTCATTGAATCCCTGAATTTCTGTCAGACGGTTGATGTATTTGGAGGGGATCTGATTGGCTGCTGCTGGTCTGGAGGTGATCCAGATGAGAGCAGAGGGAAGCAGCTCTCCTTTCATGAGGTTTGACATCAACACGCCCACTGGTGAAGTCTCAGTCACATCAGAAACTTTCTGATTATCTGAAATCATCAGTGTAATTCTGCTTTCATCCAGACCATCAAAGATGAACACAACTTTACACTCCTCATAAATCTTTGAGTCCAGATCTTGAAGTTCAGGGTGCAAGTCCAGAAGAAGTCTGTGAAGACTGTACTGATCATCTCGAATCAAGTTCAGCTCTCGAAATGGAAGAACAAACATGAAATCTACATCCTGATTGGCTTTTCCCTCAGCCCAGTCTAGAACAAACTTCTGGACAGAGACGGTTTTTCCGATTCCTGCAATGCCTTTTGTAAGAACAGTCTTGATTTGGTCTTTCTCCTCACATCCTTGTTCAGGTGAGGCTTTAAAGATGTCATTGCAGTAGATTGGAGTGTCTTGTGTTCTGACTGTTTTCTCCATTTGTAAAACCTCATGTTCCTCATTCACTCTTTCTCTCTCTCCCTCTATTATGTAGAGCTGTGTGTAGATCCTGTTCAGTAGGGTTACATTCTCTTGGAGATTTTTTCCCTCAAATAATGTCTCATATTTGTTCTTCATGCTGGTTTTGTGCTGGTCTTTGACCCTCTGCAGGTCTCCAGTCTCGAGTGTATGTGTCTGCAGGACTGCTTCAGTTTTATCCTGTCTGATGTGGGTCTGATAGGGGGATGTAGAGAGCGGGGGAGATCTAATCAGCTCATATGTCTCCTTCCTGTTGAAATTAAAAAGAAAAGAGTAACAAAATGAAAATGACAGTGATTACAATAACCATTAGAACACAAGACAAGAAAAATATCAGTTATAGGTTTTTAGATGTAATGCAATTTTAGATTGTTAAAATAATTTAATAAACCTTAATAATATAATATAGCAAACATACAGATCAGTGTAGTATAATCTTTATATTAAAAAAGTTATATTAACAATTAAAAAAAACATGTCATGTGCTTTTGTTTCATGTTTATATTTTTGTCTTTTATTTTGTATGTCTCACTGTCATGCTTCCTGTTTGTCATGCGCTTTCCTTGCCCTTTATGTTATCCTGCCATGTGCTCCCCTTGTCCATGTGTAATATTCTCATTGGTTAGTTTTAGTCTGTCTGTAAATAGCCTTATGCCTCCATTTTAGCCTGTCTAGCTTTTTCCTTGTAACTGCTGTTTGGCAGTCCATGGGTCCTATTCTAATGATCCAAACGCACGGTCTGAATCGCATGGCACAGGTTACTTAAGGCGTGTCCGAATCCACTTTTGCTAGTTTAACAATGGAGAAAACAAGCCAAAAGCATTGGTCCAAAAGGATTGTTCCTAGTCTCTTATTGAGTCATGGGTTGTGTTTTTGGGCGTAACATGCAATAAACCAATCAGAGTCTCATCTCCTATGTTCTTTTAAAGCCAGTTGTACCATGGCGGTTTTGCTTCTCCAGAGAGGAATCCTTTTATTTTTAATATTTAATAATGTTTGTGTGATGTTGCATGTCCCTGTGTGTGTAACAAGCAGAGTGTAAGAGAGCACCCACCTATAGGCGAATATTACTAACACTCCCTTTAAATAACAAAAAATAAATCCAATATTGCGGCATTGACTTTAGACCAGGTTTTTTTTGGTTAATGCCGCAGTCATTTTCAGTTGCCTCAAAATAGCAAAGCGCCAAAAATGTGCCTGAACACACCTTGGGCCCTATAATACACCCGGCGCAATGCGACGCAAGGCGCAGCGCAAGTGTGTTTGCTAGTTTGCGTCTGGCGCTGTTCGCGTTTTCCCGTTCAGCGCCACGTCCTTAAATTAGTAAATGCATTTGCGCCAGTTAGTGCGCCCATGGGCGTGCTGGTCTAAAAAAGAGGTGTGTTCAGGCGCATTGCTATTTTAAGGAGCTGAAAATAGACTGTGCCATAGACCAACTCAAACCTGGTCTAAAGTCTAAAGTCAATGGCGCAATATTTTTTTGTTAGAGTGCGTTGGTAGAAACTGCGCCTCTGGGCGCGTCCACAGTGCACGTTGACTTTGCTTATTACACACAGGGATGCGCATCACACAAACATGCCAAATATTAAAAACAAAAGGATTACAGTGTAAAAGAATATTATCGTGTAGGCTACATAAATATAAAAATGTAATGATGAATAGTCATTGCGTGTATTAGAATTAGGCTACCTATTTTCAGTTCAGCCTATTACTACTTATAATGATGAACGAAATTGGCTAATTCATTGAACAATCGTGCCAATACACACACATATATATTAACTGACTCATCGCGCTGAGCTATTTGAAAGCCTGCATTTGCAAGCCCGCTTTAACTTCGCGCATGAGCAGATCGGTTTTTTCGCTTGAAAAGCAGTCAGCTTTTCCGCCAACAAATTCCACCATGTAAATAGCAATCCGCCATGGCGTGAGCGCATCTCGCTCTTAAAGGGAATGGGAGATGACACTCTGATTGGTTTATTGAACGTTACGCCCATTACTCATTAAGAGAATAGGGACAACCCATTTCAAAAATGCGCCCCGGCGCACGGACCGTTTTTCCGTCGTTAAAATAGCAAAAGTGGATTTGGACACGCCCTGAGTGCACCTGTGCCGTGCGCTTTACACTTTGCGTTTAGATCATTAAAATAGGGCCCATAGTTTTCAGACCAGCAGGCCCATGGTTGAACATATGGGTGTGAGTGCATTTGTTATTTAAACAACGTGGCACTGGACGTGAAAATTATAACTGCATCAGGCTGAAACTAGCAAAAAACACTTGCGTCACATTGCGCAGGATGTATGATAGGGCCCCAAGTTTGTCAAGCTAAGTTAAGTCTTTGTTTTATGCTTGATCATGTTTTAGAAATAAAGCTGCACTTAGGTTCAATCAACTTGTCTGCAGTGGATGTTCATTACATCATAATAGGTCACCTTTAAAAAATAATTCTTAGCTGTTTTACATGTCAATGGAAGATGCTTTCAGTTAAAACAGCTCAAACATGCATTTTATTCTAGGACTAGCCTTGTCTGTGAAACTGGGGGTTTGTGTTACTTCAATCACTCAAGTCTCTTAAATCACTATTCATACAATATGTACTACAGTGAATTTGCAATTTCATGTTTATACTAACAGGGGGTCAGAGATCGTTGGTTCATCGCTGAATTGAAATGGGTGATCCATGGATGAGTTACTCTTCACAGACACACAGCTTGGTTCTGGAGACTTTGATCTTTTTCTCTTGCGGATACTGATAAAAGACAAAAATGACATTTTAGACCACTAGCTAAACTGCAAATGCACCATTTACATGGACATTTACTCATTGTTGACAATGTACTTTAAGTCTCTTTAGATAAAAGTGTGTGCTAATTGCAAAAATAGTGTCTCACCTGGGGTCAGAGGTCACTGCATCACTGAATTCAAGGGGAACATCCATCATGGACTGATCACTCTTCAGTGATCCACGTTTGTTTCAGGAGATGGAGAACTCATTTTAGAGTCAGTGTGCTCTTATTCTCATTTCCTAAAAATAGAGGTTGTTTTAAAGCTTTTGTTTAAAAAGTTTTCTGTAGTATATAAAGATGCTGTAGTGTAAAAATGTTTTATCCCACAATATAATGTAATATAATATAATATAATATAATATAATATAATACAGCAAAAATACAATTCAATGAAGTATAATTTTTAATAAAAAAAAAAATGTTCTATTTAAAACCATCTCCTCTTTTCATTAGTGATCAGGGATCTTTTTTTCTGCCTTTTCTTATTTTTGGTCTTCATAGACATATTTGCTTTTTTCTTAAAATGAAGGCACATGTGACTGACCTCAATTTTGTATTCCTGCCCACACTCTAATTTCACATGACTTTAACCAAAACTGCATCATCAGCAGAGAGGAACTGAAACTTGTAATAGACAGTGAGGGCATCAAAGAGGAAGATATTTCTCAGCCTTCATTTTCTAAACTGCTTTTTAAATGAAATTATTCATTTTAAAATTTCTACATTCAGTGTAAAAGTATTATTTAAAAATATATTAAAACTTGTGATTAATTACAGAAAAATGTGTGATTTAGTTAATTTTTTTATATATATAAATTAACAGCACTTATATAATTTTATAACCCTAATACAGGCTATAAAAAATTATAATACCAGTTACAGAGAAGAAAAAAAAAAAAAGCCTTTGCAGAAACTAAAAATTTACAGCTAAAGTTCAGCACAATACAAATTAAATAATTTCAAACAATATGTTTCTGTTATTGAGGTATTTTGTTATACTCGGGTACATTCATCTACACATTTCTTATGGTTTCTTCAGCTTTAAATGTTTTTGCTACAACAGTGTGTGAATGCAGTAACTGGAAGTCTAGACACAGTTTGAAATACAGTATTATAGAATTATTAAGGTGCATCTGAAAAACTAGCACGTACACTTATTTTCACACGTTTGTGCAACCTAATCAACAATTACCAAATCATATTTTTCATAAAATTATCACTGTACGTACAAACCACAATAAACTTTTCTCATTTTCTCATTCTGACAATTACATGTCTTTTAGTCTCTAATTTGTAATAATGTTATATAAAGATCTGAAGAAATCTGAGAATATCAAAAGTAATTTAGCACAAAATATAACAATCCAAGTTTGAAATCTCATTAAGACCAATAATCTATACAGCAGATCCTTTTATATGATTTATAAAGAATAAGTTCTGAACTTACCACAAAATATCTGGCTGTTTAAATGCAGTCTCATGTTTAAATCCTCGGATTAGCGTCTCTCGTTTTCTTCTTTCACTTTTGTTTTTGGTGTAAATGTTTGTCAGCTTTTTTCCCCCCTCCAATGATATTGGAGGAAAACCACAACTTGACTTCACTGCAAAATCCTCAATTTTAAATTAACTGCTCAGAGTACATTAGGTCCCACTCTACAGAGTTAAAAACCTGGTTCAGACTGGCAGTCCAAATCCGATTTTTGTGAATATCCATTTGAAATCCAATTAGATATATCAAGTATGAACTTTAATTCCTTTTTTTATGTAAAGAACTTTTAATTACCATTGTGCATGAAATGCTATATAAATGAAATTTCTGCCACTGCCACAGAAGACGCAGTAGTCCAGCGCAGTGGCTACACTTTTCTTAATTTTTAAAAAGACAACATCTGTATTGCAAACATCCATGTTGCGATTGTTGTTGTTTTTGGTGTATAACTACCAATGCAACCTCATTGCCATAAAAACCAATGCAAATATTCCAGAAAACGAAAGAGCTGCATGAGACACACAAATCTGATCTGAACAGTTGTGATACACAATGTGGACATCAATAATTTTAGATCAGATTCCAATCTGATACAAAATTAATCAGATTTGGACTGGAACGTAGTCTAAGTAACACTGAAGCAGTGTTGAAGTTAATTAGAAAAAGTGATTAAGTAATGACTAAGCATTCAGCGTCTCAACTCAGGCAGTGAGACCATCAGTGTTCCAGTGAAAATACTGCCACATCCTCCTTTCAATCCACCTGCAAAGAGAGTTCCTGAGGATGTTCCTCTGACCCAGACTCCAACTAAAGATGGTGAAGGACATTCTAGAGAAGCTACAAGCTACCCAGCAACATCAACAGTATATATATATATAAAAGCAGATCCTGTTTAGCTTGTGGCAAACCAAAGTCTCCTTACCTTGGTGATGGCTCCTCAATACATTTCTTTTATCAGGCTGGTGATGTTAAGTACTTCTACTGCTCCAAAAACATCTTTAAGATGTACTCAGCAGAGGGCCTAACAAATCCCAGAATGTCTTTTGAAAACTTTGCAGACACTCCCTTCCTTAAGATGTAGTTCGAGGCCTTTAAGCAGAAATGGGCAGAGAGGGTGATTGAGGAGAGAAGCAAGAGGAAGTCAGTAGTGGAGCATCCTTCTCGTCACCTGTGGAGATTCTGCCACCAGCCACTGAAACAAGGACCCCTGTTAAAGTGTTTGCCCTGTATCAGGTTCAGGGAATAAGTGCATGACATTAAAATGCAACACAATCCAAGTAGTTTGTGTATTTATTTTGATATGTAATGTTATATACAGGGTTCCTACACATTTTCCATTTCAAAATTCCATACTTTTCCATACTCTAATTTCCAGACCTCCAAAAAGATTTTCTGCCATTGGTAAGCCTCGGTCTCCTTTTCTATGTTTTCTCCCCTTCATGTTTTTTAGTCTGGGTCTTACAGACTTTTAGTGATTTTTAAATTAGTGTTTGATTGTTGAAATCAAGTTTGGTATTTACTATTCACGTCTAGGGCCTTCTCCTCTTAATACCACATGCCTGTGTGACTTTTGTTGGGGATTAATCTACAAGTACTAATATATTAGCACATGTTAAGTACAAATACAATGAATTTGCAATAGCCTATAGTGCGTATATTTAGCAAAATGCTCCTCTCGAAGTTCATTTTTGTAGCTAAATAATACGTTTTTGGACATTGAACAGCTTTTCTGAGGTAGGCTAAATGTGACATTTTTACAAGATGTTTTATTGATGCCTTTCTGCAGTTAAAACACTGATTGGCCGATTGCATGTGACATGATACAGATTTTGGTAAGATGTACTGTATCTTTCATCATACCTTAGGATGTTCAATCATGTTTATTAACTAGTAAAGCGGAAGAGACGTGTCACAGATCCCTTGTCTCCCGGACTCCATTTCCCACGATCCTCTTGTCTCCACACCTGCACTCACTTCCCTCGTCTTCTCCCCATCATCACGGATCACCTGCACCTGGACTTCCTCATCAGCACTGCCTTTATAATGGACTCACTCCCTTCACTCCCTGTCCGTTCTCTGTTGTGTTTAGGTTGTGTTTATGTACCACGTTGTATTATACTTCTGGATTATCATTAAACCCTATTGTTTGTGGATCTCCGTATTCGCCTCATCTCTCCTGCATACACAGCTGTAACAGAAGAACGGACCCAACCACTGGAGATCTACCTAACAAGATGGGCCTATTCGTCGTCTCCAGCTCCAGCTTCTACCATGCCTCCCACACCTATGTCGGCTGCAGACCGCCTAATTGGACTCTTGCAGTATGGACGTTCGCTGGAGAGGTATGTGGAGGAGTTTCTCGAGCTTTCCTGATGAATTGGTCAGACGCTTATTTAAACACCCTTTTTCTGGACGGACGAGAGCACAATCCGTTTTGATGAACCTGACGATTATGTTTCCTTAAACAATACTATTAATCTGATTTTGTATTTAAATGGTTCTGAGTTCGTTGTCGAAGAGGTTCCGGAAATTCCGTGCTTACCTCGTCCAGTTCCCCCAGAAACACAGGCGGCCTGGCCAGTTCGTCAGTCTCCATCTTCCTCCACATACCCCTCCAGTGAACTTTTCACCTGTATCCTGCCGGACTCACAACCCTGAGTCCGGGCGTTCTAAGAGGAGGAAGAGGAAGAAGACCAAGCCCTCTCCAGTCTCCGCAGAGCCCGCTCCAGTTCCTGTGGGGATTTTAATTGTGTACGAGGGGATGGACTGGACCCCTCTTCCAGCCGCCACCGAGCCAGCAGCTCCAGCCCTCTCCGAGCCAGCAGCTCCAGCCGCCGCCGAGCCAGCAGCTCCAGCCCTCTCCGAGCCAGCAGCTCCAGTCGCCGCCGAGCCAGTGTCTCCAGCCGCCGCCGAGCCAGCTTCTCCAGGGCTCCTGACCCTCTATGGCCTGCCAAGGCCCCTGACCCTCTATGGCCTGCCAAGGCCCCTGACCCGCCATGGCCGCCCAAGGACCCTGACCCGCCATGGCTCATGGATCCGCTCTGGAGACCTCCGTTCCTGTCCGCTCCTCTCCCTGCACCTGCATGAGGTCTCCAGGGTGCCCACCCCCACTCCCGGTTGTTCTATCTATGGCCAACGGGGGCGGGGTGGGGGAGTAATGTCACAGATCCCTTGTCTCCCGGACTCCATTTCCCATGATCCTCTTGTCTCCACACCTGCACTCACTTCCCTCGTCTTCTCCCCATCATCACGGATCACCTGCACCTGGACTTCCTCATCAGCACTGCCTTCATAATGGACTCACTCCCTTCACTCCCTGTTTGTTCTCTGTTGTGTTTATGTACCACATTGTATTATACTCCTGGATTATCATTAAACCCTATTGTTTGTGGATCTCCGTATTCGCCTCATCTCTCCTGCATACACAGCTGTAACAAGACGTTGGTTCACAGCGCTACAGCGATCTATCACGCCACAGAGCACCAAGAAAAATCGCAACTCACTCCAGTCTATGTAAAAGTAGCCCATTTTCGATTCTTGTGAGAATCTTGTGACACACACACACACACACACACACACTCACCCCCCAAAAAAACTCTTCGGATCTAATGATTCACATAAATGACGTTTTGATTCAAAGCGGCTAATTTTGCCAAAAATTGACTAGTTTGCATGTATGATAATTAGAAAACTGACATAGAGCCAATAGTCTGGAAACACAAATTTTTTCCATACTCTGATTTCTTTTTTCCATACTTTTCCAGACCTGGAAATTACTCAATCAAATTCCATACTTTTCCAAATGCGTAGGAACCCTGCCTCTGTTGTCTAATATCTGTGTCCCGGTAAAGGCTGCGCAGGGGAAGGTGGCAGAAACCGTCCTGCAAAACATCAAGCCAGGTGATTTTTGTGGTGGTGCGGGACTTGAGGAGAAAGAGCTGGAAGGCAAAAGGGGTTGGACCATTCCAGGTGCTTCTGACGACTTGCCGCACGGCTGTAAAGTGGCAAGAGGGCCATATGGATCCCATGACAGCTACTGCAGAAAGTCATCTCCACCCCAGGATATGAACCGAGGAGGAGTAGACTCATCACACTTTCTTGGCCTACCTCTGTGGGTGCTGGTGTCTGCTCATCTGGCCGCTGACGAAGATGGACGGTAGACCATGGCACCTGTTGATGAGGTACAACTTGTATAAAGAACTGTGTTGTGATAATTTGTGCAACATTGTACCTCCCCACAGAATTGGTACAGACTGCAAGAGTTGTTTGTAACAGGGACCAACGCCAGCCCTGAACATAAGCTTTCCACCTGAACACAACAAACCGTTTTTCGACGCATCAGAAGAGCCACGGTGGCTACGGTGATACCAACGCATGGTCTGAAGATAACTTTCATTCTACATAAGGGTCCATGTAAGGTTTGACTGCAACCCATGGGAAAAGCACTGTCCGCGGTGCAGAAAACCAGATTATCGGTCCTATGCACAAGTCTACTTCTGCAAAGATCCATGTGAATGGAAGGATGTAAAGCTTACAGGAACCCACAAGTTATGGAATGGATGGAGATTCAGGGTGGCAAAGAGAACAGGTATGGCCACAATAGTGATGTATGACAGCTACAATGATGTTTGTGGAAACCTTGGAGGCAAGTATTATTGTGGTATTGACAGAACAGGAAAGGATTGGTATGAGACATTCAGCATTGTCGTAAGCAGACCATCCCCAGAACCAGTGAAACCTCTTATTGAACCTGCTTTTGAACCAGCTACAAAGGAAGAGATGGTTTGGATGGGGAGTGAGGGAGCAGGAAAAAGGGGAACGAATCCTGAAGTGCAGAAAGCTATGATGAAATGTCAAGGAAATAAGGCTTGCACTCTGGCTCTGCTGCAGAAAGAGAACTGGAGAGAAACACAATTGCTGGCTCTTTTTGCAATGTCTCGTGCTTGGAAGGCTTGCCCCATGACCTGTTGCAACCATGAATGAAACCAGCTGTTTAATACCACGGCAAATGACTGAAGTGCTAATGGCTGCAGCGGACATAGAACAGGGAAGATGTCCCAATCCTTTTGGTTTGCAGACATACTTTTTCAGCATGCACCAATGTAGTTTGAGAAACGTTGAATGGTCCATACTATAGAGAGCAAGGATTTTTCACAGTCTGAGTATTTGAACTCTGGTGGAAGCAGCATCTTTCTAGCATAAGCGACCACTCGCTTGTCTCTGTCATGGAGTTGGTATAGGCCTGCACTGAGCCACTGGCTGGAGAATCCAGCTTCCAGGTAGAATTCTTTACCTGGGTCGGATGGCCGGCACAGAGCAGAGCAGAGGCATTGTTTTAGCTCATTCATGGCCTGTTGTAACGATGTAGCGGTTATTTATCAATTTATGGGTGGAATATGAATATAATATTCATAAGGTTTTGAATCATTATACACAAACCGCCCCAAGGTGGAATTAAACATATATTGTGAATCAATTAACAACGAATTATAATTGATTACATGTGGTTTTTCAGGTTCATAATTATTTAGAGAAACTGTTTGTTTGTCCAGCAAACTAAGCCCCTCACAGAAATTATAAACGGATTTATTTCTTGGGCCAAAAGAATAAATTCCTATTATAGCATCACGCATAAATGATCGAAAACGTTAAGTGACTTGGTCTTCAGTTGAAAGGAACAAACAGAACAATCGAGCGTGAATAACGTTTTAATATATGCAAACACGAATACAGAGGTTATACGTCTAAATATATATACAAGAAATACACACCTATGCTCAGAGTGGAAGTAGAGAAGGAAAGAGAAAGGCAATAGCAAGCTACACAAACAGTCCTAAGCCAGCGAAATCAGTTTTCATCCTAAGATTGAGAAACGGCAGTATACTTGCATTGTTGTGCTTGTCGAATTCAGTTTAGCACTGGTGCGGTTCGTTGGCTTCTTCCGTTCCACGGGAGGTTTGAACTGAGGACTTGAGATGAGTTTCGCTGGAAGATGGCGGTCCCGAAGCTGAGCTCGATGGCAGCGCGTGGTCACCGTCGAGCGTCCGGAGACACGGCACGAGGTGCTCATGAGACATCGGAGAACACACCGGGAAGGTGTGTGTGTTGTTTTTATGGAAACCCAAGCTAACACACCTCCTGAATTGTAGCGGCCATAGATGCGCAGCACTATTTGGCGGGCAAAAGTTCCTTTGTTTGGTCCTCCTACTGAAATTTGCATACTTAATGACTATCAGATCGGATTTCGAGATGGAGTACGTTCTTCACAGTATCATTAAACACATAGAAAATGCATTGTCAGCTATGTGACATATCCTGTGAATAGCTCGAGTCCGGAGCTTTACGGAGAGATCAACTCGATACACTCAATGCATATAAAGAAGTTATGGTTTACAGACAAAATTCTATCATTAAATGCACACTAGCACAAATACACTCGTTAAACACTAGAAACATGCATACGCTTCAAAATACAGGATGGGTATATGTTGGCATAGTTGTATTTTACATATACAGTCAGAAATGTATGTTTGTGTGTTTCTCTATGTGTCTGTGTGTGTTCTTGTGTGTGCCTGTGTGTGTGGGTGTTGGAATGTGGATCTGGTCAGTCTCTGGGGGGGGTGCTCCTTTTGAAGTCACCAAAGTAAGGAAGTTGGAGTTTTCTGTTTACCCTCACGGGTCCATAAAGGTGTCAAGTGGGCTCATCTTATGCAGACTCTTCGGGGCCGAGCTGAGCTTTACAACCCAGTCCAGCATGCTAAAAGTGTTCTGAACATTCCAAAGTTTATTGATTATCCTGATACGTGTGCATATGCTACACCTGATCTTGAGCTTTTGACCAAACAAACTGGGTTAGTCCTTCTTGCGGAGTGAGGTGAGTGGATGTGTAATATTGGAGTAGTTTTTGATGAACTATCATGAGTAATTGCACACTCCCAGGAAGCTGTGCAATTCTGACACATTAGTGGGCGTCTTGATCTTCTGAATTGCTTGGGTGCGGCTTGATTGTGGCTCGATACCTTGAGGTCTGATGCACAGGCCCACATAGTTTACTTTGGTTCTGCACCATTGTCATTTCTGGAGGGCGATCTTAGCACTCAAATTTTTCAGTTGTTTTAGAACATGATCCATTTCCGTAAGATGATCTGCGATGTTGGTACTCTTCATGAGTACATCATCCACATAGATAAGGTTGCCTCTGGTTCAGTTTGTGTTGGTTGTCTGGGTGCACAGGAATTGTCCAGAATCCTGAAGCAACATCCAGAGAAGAAGGTATTATTTCGCCTTTGATTTCCGGACGTTCTTAGTCTAGTTGTGTCGTGGGCCATCGTGACTAGGGTTGGGTATGGTTTTAATTTTAGCGATTCCGATTCTGCTTATTGAATCTGGTTCTTATCGATTCCAATATTTTTTTGTGGAGGGAAAAAAATAGCAAATACTTCAAGAATAATGTTTTTACCTTTTATTCTTGCCACATTTAGACTATACCAGTAGACTGTAACCGTTAACTGTGACAGTTCATCTATAATGAAATAAATACAATTTCAATAAGGAATGATCAGAAGCAATTACAAACCAAAACTATTTAGATATAACAAAAATACAACATAAAATACATAACAGGCAGTTGCTATTGGAGACAGTAAAGTCAGTAATATTGAATAAATTAGTACTCCACTAGGTGCAACAAGTGACTGTTTAAAAATTAGTCGTTTAAAATGGTGGATTGTCCATTACCTAAACAAGTATTCATGAATTATAATTTTTTAAAAAGTAATTGAGTGATGATTCAAATTAATACAGGCTAATTTTTAATAAACTGGAACATGTTGTCCTGTAGCTGCCCGAATGTATTTAATCATGATCATTATTTTTAAAAAAAAGAAAGTAAACAAAACCCTTATGAGATTTATGAGACTCT
Source organism: Culter alburnus (assembly GCA_028476615.1). NCBI lineage: Eukaryota > Metazoa > Chordata > Actinopteri > Cypriniformes > Xenocyprididae > Culter > Culter alburnus. The sequence goes on along the minus strand of JAOTNS010000972.1, from coordinate 22,581 downwards.
AATTCGAAGGTGATGTCTTTTCATCTGTGTTTTGTACCTGAGTGTGATACGCTGCTATTTCTATTTTAGCTGTATGGTGCTTTGTAGCAGGACTCACAGCTGGGAGAGTTATGCCGGTTTCTTAGGGGCCGTTCACATATCGCGTTGTGGCGACCAGGGCGGGCGAGAGCCGTGAGGGAACGGCGCGAGGCCGGTGGCGCGAGAGTTAATGAGCCCCACCTGGGAGGCGCTCCGGGCTTGAGTCTCTCACGGAGGAGCTCCGGGAGCATAAAAGGAGGAGCGACAACAGTGAAGGACGAGAGAGGACCAGGCCTGGACTTTATTTTATGTTTTATTATGTTTTGTGCCGCAGACGTCCAAGGGTCTGCCGCATTACTTTCGTTTTGTTCTTTGTTTATTTTGGTATTAAAGTTTTGTTGAATGTTCGCCGGTTCCCGCCTCCTTCTTCCCGTATTTACGAACTGTGTTACACGCGTCTTTTGCACACGCAAGTTCATTATTTCAAATGTAGGCACGTTATTTAAAATGTACGTTATTTCAATTATTTCCAGGCGCGCCTATGCTGCGGCAAGATGAAAACATCTCAACTTTTCAGAATGCTGCAAGCGCACCACAGGTCATGTGACAAGAACCAACCAATCAGCTTCAGCCTTTCCGTAACAACATCGAAAGCTCAGCTGAACAGCTGATCGTAACTGTACAGGGCGGGTTTTATTTCTCATCTCCATTAGTATATCTAGTAGTAAAGCTAATGCAAGGGCTAGAAATCAATTTATTCTTTGCTCATACTTTCTCGTCATCTGGGAAAGCGCAGTTCATTGTTGCATAGCAATGACAGACGCCACGGGAGCGCAAGCGCTTTGGAAAGGAGGAGAAAGCGGCCGCGCTTTCCATGCGTTTTTAGACGCGACGTCTAAACACTGTGCATTCCTTCATATTAATGCAGTGTTGAAGCAAAAGTCAGTGCAGATTGTAATGAACTGTGCACGTGCATGATGAGATAAGGTCTTTGTCGCAGGTCCTAGCAGATAGATAAAACTGTAAAATGCTCACTACCGTTCGCCGTGCGAGAATGACTGAAAAAAGTCAGGAATCGATAACCAGAATTGAAATGAGCGCATTGTATCGAATCCCCGGTTCTTTGAAATTTGGAACCGGTTCTCAATACCCAACCCTAATCATGACAGAGGCACCTGTTGGTGAATAGGTGCTGTTGAAAGGACGGATAACTCCCTTTTTCAACATTGAGTCGATTTCCTGCACAGGCTCATATGATGCAATCAAGAGTTTATACTGCCGTACAAAGGTGGGTGGTGCATTTGGATGTGTTGGTATGTGTATCGTGTGGATGTTGGTGAGACCACAGTGCAAAGAATCTTTTGCAAAGGAGAGTCTTTGTACTTGTAGAGGACTTGCAAAGTTCCTACCGGTCAGCATCATTGTGGAGGGTGTCTGCCTCGTCCAAGATCTGTTGGAGATGGGTGCTGAACCCTGGATACGGCTCTTCCACTGTAGGGTCGTCAGATAGGCCCTTGGTGATCACCTGTTGGTCTGGTTCCATCACAGATTGTGTTGAGATGGTGTACACCAAGAGGTGTGCATCATCCGTGAGTTCTGGTCTACAGATGTTTTCTTGGGACACTGGCAGAATTTAATTAATGGCAATAGTTGGGGTGCTGTGAAAACTCTGTGGTCAATGCTCTCTTCAGCCAGTAACTGGGCTAATATGGGGCCTATGACAGGTACCGTGAGCTCGAAGTCATGGAATATTTGGCTGATGAGCCATCCCAGGTGACTTGCTCTGGGGATCTTGATGTTGTTGGCCGTACAGTTGTTGAACAGCACATACACAGCGTGAGATGACACTTCCATGAGATGTGTGGCTTCAAGAGTTAGTCTCAGTTTTAAGCAGTTCTGTGAAGGTTGGAAGAAGCCTAGGTTGTGGTTGAGAGTTTGGCCAGGTCGCATTGTTGAGGCAGATGCTGACACTCTTGGTGTAGGCAGGTACTGTAGCCTCCTGTTCATTTGTCATGGCACATACTTCTTCTGGTATTGTTTTACCAGATTGGAGATTCTTGAGGTTTACTGACATGCTTAGTTGGCAAGACAGAGGAGCCCAGGTTACTTCATTCATAGTGTCCATGTGGGCATTGAGTCTGATCATGATGTTGGCTCCAATGTAGATATTGTGTGACAGGTCAGGGACAAAGAGGAAGTAGTGACTCAGGTGTCTGTCATTCCTACGCAAGTCTAAAGTACAGATGGCCATGGAGGTTACCATGGTCGATGAACTTGGACTCAGAGGGAAGCGATTATGCTTGCTGGCATGTGGCAGTTCAGACTTATTTTGTTTCAGGGCTCTGAAGAGCTTCAGGCTGATGGCTGAGTTTTCTGTCCATAGGGCTAACACTGCATCAGAAACTGTTGTGCTTTGAATGTCTATAGTTGTCATCAGTTGAGAGCCATGTGAGAGAGTTTGAGTCTGTGGTTTGGAATGCGCACAGATGAGAAGTTTAGCTCTTGCCATGTGGCACCATGTTTGTGACTGGTCTTTGACTTAAGTTTTCGCTCAGTGAGCTGTGACTTGACACTGTGCCTCTGTGAAGCCTATTGATTGAAAGGGAAGAGGCTTTTGAACTTGGGCCCATATCTTTAGGTGCAGATCTTTACTAATGAGGAGGGTGTATGTGTCCAATGGTGAGATGTACACAGGGTGTATCAGGCTCATTGGTCCGACAGTCAGGTGGATTGGGGCCACCTGCTCCAATCGCAATCCTGATTGAGAATAAGCTTGAATGTTGCACTGGTTCTTTTGGTTCTTTCTAGATTTTCTTCCAAAAGCTGAGTGGACATTAGGGTGATGTCAGCTCCTGTGTCTACTAGGGCCTCTAGCTTGACATGGTGTTCTAACGTTATGGAGAGATAGAACTTCCTTGCCACACCTTTTTTGATGAGGTTGCCTAGAATTTGAGGAACTGGAGTTTAGGTTTAGACAGGTAGAGTGTTGTGGCTTATGTTGTTGCTCGCAGGAATGAGAGACGACCAAGATGGCGCTTTCTCATACTTGAGTTGTTCCATTCTCCCCTGGTTGTTGGAGGTTTTCATGGAATGAGTCGACAGGTGTTGGGTCAGGTTCTGACTCTGTTGTTAGGCATTCAGGTTCAGTCTCTTGTTCCCTTGATGGTTCTGCTATGGCAGCTTCACTTGTGGTGCTTTGAGGATAGTGAGTGTGAGATAGGTGGTTAATGTTCTAAGCATTGTTGTGTACCAGGTGGTCGCTGTTTCCTTGCTTCTCCTCTAGTCATGCTTATTATGACTTTCTTTTCCCATTTCCTGTCCTCTTCATTGCATTTGAAGAATTTTTTCATGAACATCTGCATCAGTTCTTGTGAGTACCTGGTTCAGTCTTTTGTTCTTGTGTTGACCGGTTGTTGAGTTGGTCTGATTAATGCCGGGATTGGTGTGGATTTCTTTGTCGACTCCTTGGGCTGGTTGTACCTGGGGCTGTTTGTTGATTTCCTTTGGACATCCTGTTGGCTTCCCATGAACCTTTTCCCCTTGAGTTTCCATATGACTGTTGATGATTCCATGAATTGTCCCAGTGGTTTTCTTGTGACCATGACTGATCCCATGATTTCTCCCAATGGTATCCAGGATCAGTGGTATTCAGGTGGCTGTTCTCGTGGCCTGTACCCACGGTTGTTTAGGTCTGACACTGGCATGAGAGTCCCGTTCTTTGGTGAAGGAGGATTCTCTTTGTTCTTTAGGTGGCGGCTTGGTGCTGTTGTGATGTTAGGTGCCCTCTAGGCCTGATTTTGAGTGTTGAAATCACAGACTGCTAGTGGCTTGGTCTTTTCTGAGGCCATCTTCTGTTTGCCATAAGCTTTGTGTGCCAAATCCCTCAACTGTTGTGTAGTCATTGTGGGAGAGCAGGCCATGACGCCTAGGTGGTGGCTTACCCCAGGGTAGAGATTTCTCAGGAAGAGGGTCTTGAAGTTTACGTCCTCTTCCATGTCAGGTTTGTTGTGTGCCCCAAAGTTTTCTCGTCTGAGTCTATTGTAATATGCTTGGGGTGTCTCATGTCAGCCCTGTTTGGTTTCTAGGGCGGCTACCAGTCCTTGATCAAACTCTGGGTCTGCAAATTCTTTGAGTGCTTCTCGGAGGAGGTGGCAGTCTGACTTGGTGTGTGCAGGCTGTCTGTCCAAGAAACTTCGCACCTCAGGACTGGATGTCTATCAAAGCAAATAGAGTCTGTATTTGTCTGTGATGTTAGATCTCATCTCCAGGTGAAAGTCAATGTCTTGCAGGTATGATTGTACATCCTGACCTCCTGCCGCATTTGGGGTGAATCTGATGATGTTCCTGGCCAGTTTGTCAATGTCTTTTAGTGCCAGGCCGTGTGCAACTTCATGTTCCGTTTGGAGGGGCCCCTTTCTCTTGTCGGCAGGGTAGTGTTCCATTCAGAGGGCTGGAGAGGGTTTTAGTGGTGCTTCTTCACTTCTTCTGTGATATGACAGCAAATACAAGACAAATCAAGATAATGTTCAAAGCAGATAGCAATCAGAGCAACAAAAAAAAAAAAAAAAAACTTTTTTTGTATGAAATAGTTGCCAATAAAAATAGTTTTTTTTCCAAAGGAAAGGAAGAGATTTTTTGTAAGAGATTAAATGGAGAGACTTCAATGAAGATCAAATTGAAAGGTAATTGAGTAATTTATTTATTTTGTCTGAACTACAATCTCTTAATAAAGTGTATTATTGTTGTTACACTTTCCTCCTGATAGGAAGAAAATGTTAACATCAATAATTGTTTCTTCTCTCTTATAGGATTGACACCATACACCTGCTAATGTGCTCTTTTCTTTTAAAAAAAAAAATGCGTTAGGGGAATGGCAGTCGCTTCTTGTTCCTCTTATCAGTTTCTTTGGCTTAGGTTGGGTAGGACACCAAAATTTGAGAGGGTAGTATGTTGAAAGGGGGAGTGAATTCAAACGACTGTTTAAGACTTGAGCTTCGAAATATTTATGAATAATTTCTTTTGAAAGTTTCTAAAATCACTGCATAATTCTCACAGGTTCACTACCAGAAATGTCATGGGTAAAAGAGAGAAAGCACAAGAGACCAAGAGGGAGTTAGATGACAGTGAGGGAAGGGAGACTGACTCAACATGACTCAACACACCTCGGTGTGGAGATCAGGAATAAAAGCCATTCTTGTCGAGAATTTTAAGCCCAACCGTTTATCATTATTTCTCCTTGATGGGCCTAAAAGAGAATGCGGTAATGCCACAGGCTGAGTAGTTTCTTGCATCATATCTCTCACCCGACATTGCATCATCCCTCAAGACCCCGATGCTGCGTGGGTGAGAAGGACAGGGCTTTCCTCATCGATGCCCTGTTTTCGCCTTCTGGTCTCTTCTGCGATGCAGTAAACACTGTCGTAAATAGATTTCAGAAGGCAAAGCAACAGTCAGCCGCATTTAAACAATCCATCCCCCACTGCCGTTCCAGATCTCGTTGTCCTGCTACTTCCGCCAAAGTTCAGTGGGGTGGTCCATTACCCGACCCTGAGCAGGGTCGGGTAATGGAGCAAGAAGTTCAGTCCCTCTTAGCGAAGGAGGCCATAGAGTGTATTCCTCCTCACGAGAGGGAGGCCAGGTTCTACAGTCAGGATTTTAAGTTTGCCAAGAAGGATGGAAGGTTATGCCCCATCATAGATCTCAGGGTATTGAATCGTTCTCTGAGGAGATTCAGGTTCAAGACGCTAACTATCATTGTGAGTCAAATCAGGTCTGAGGACAGTTTTGTCACCACAGATCTAAAGAATGCGTATTTCCATATATCCATATTTCCCCAACACCGGAAGTTCCTGAGGTTCACTTTTGGGGGGGAAAAGTGTACCAATATTGGGTTCTTCTCTGGACTAGTTCAACATGTGCTTCAGACGCTGTGTTTTAGCGTGAAACGAGGGTTCTTTGTCTTTATTAAAATCAACAGGCTAATGATTTATATCTCATCCACCAGTAATTAATTGGAATGTTATTTTTTATTACTTGACCGGCACGACCCAGGGATTATCCACAGGGTCCGTGGATATAACTGTGATCTGCGCATAACTAATCCTTTAACTTCACGCAAAGATGGTTACCTCAATGTGTGGGGGCTATTGATGGCTCCCGCATCCCTATTCTGGCTCCCCAGGAATACCACACAGAATATTTCAATCATAAGGGGTGGTTTTCCATCGTCTTGCAGGCAGTTGTTGATGGAAAAGGTTTATTTTGGAATGTTTTTGCCTGGCTACCTGGCAGTTTTCATGATGGCCACTGCATCTGTTTGCCTTTTGGGAGCTGGCTGAGAGAGGAAAGTTGCTTTCACAGCAATACAGGAATATTATTGGACAAGAAATTGGCCACTACATCACTGGAGATGCTGCATATCCACTGACAAGCTGGCTGATGAAGCCTCTTTTTCCTGACAACAGTCACAATAGAGATCGCTAAAACATGTGACCAACTGGGCGGCAACATCATCAGAACGCAAAGAATTATGGGTATGTTTGGCCAGTTTACATGGGCTGGCATAGCAGGTTAGTGTTCTGGCATGAAAATAATTAACAATTACCGTGAAAAACAAAATACAATCCTACAAAATGCAGCGGGCTAAAGAAAATATTGTCGGACCATATTGCCTAAAACTAAATCCTGATGCAAGGAGTAGATATGACGAGAAAATAAAGGGAATCAAAGGACTGGATCCTTACGAGCAGAGTGACTGGTCAAGGGACATCAAACTGTTGCCCAACTTCCAGCACCCATATATATACAACTACATGATTTTAAGTGTTAGTGCATACACACATAAAGTTTTCAGCAACTTCAAGTCGCTGCAGCAGGCCCAGGTCTTTTTTACCGATGGATGGGTCCAGGACCTGGAGATTGTAAAAGTGGGGCAGAAAACTGTTGTCCGTTCAAAGGTATGCTAATGTTTTAAGCACCACACTCTCTCTCATCTATCTGCATGCAGTCAGAATTCAAAACCAGCGTGTGTGTGTGAGAGAGAGAGAGAGAGAGAGAGAGAGAGGCGCGGATGCGATCGAACAGTGGAAACATAAAAACATACTCCGTCATTTTGTTCATACAGGATATCATTCAAACTGCAAAGTGTTTACTTATATTTGTGTACACTCGCAATAAAACACAACATTGTGCTTTTGTCAAACTGTAACCTAGAACTATCACCCAACCAAAATCTCTCTCTCTCTTTTCTCTCTCTCTCTCTCTCTCTCTCTCTCTCTCTCTCTCTCTCTCACACCACACACACACACACACACAGAGCTCTAATCTGTTTATTTTTAAGTTACCTTAGATTAAAAAAGAAAATCAAATGTGTTTCAATTGTAGTATTATTTTATACAGAAATAAATTTACAATTAAGATGAGAATAAAGTTAGTGTTAATTAAAATTTTAAGAAAAACAAATATATTGATCTGAAATACCAAATTATTTTTAAATTCATTCAGGTACAATTACCAAACATATCTCAAGGTCTTTTTGTCTTTTTATTAATTTAATTATTAAATAATTATATAAAACAATTGTCAGTGCACTACAAATAAACTGGTTCTGTGCATTTACTTTATTAATAAAACTTATTTAAAAAATACAAGGCTTAAGACATTTATTTTCCTTTGGTGGTACAGCCTGAGACACGCACGATAAGGGCTGCATTAAGATAGAGGGGGAGGGATGAATGACGTAAAGGTGATGAATGGTTTACATGTGGGGGCTTGGGGCAGTGTGTTGTATGTATGAAGGGAGTAAGTTTACTGGTGTTGTGGACAAATCAGTGTAGTATGCAGGTAAGCCCATCCATCCCCAGCCCACTTCCTACCACATTGTACCCCTGATTGGCTGCATGCATCAGATAGCTCAATGTGTCTTGCTAGTACTGTTTTGTATTTCTCTACAAGCTATTAATAATGCTTTTATTGTCTTAGGTGAATCACTCCATGTGACTCAGCCAGAAGCCCCTACAGCCATGGGTCATACTTACAACATGTGGGGAAGTGGAAAGTGCTCACTGCACTTGTATGGCTGGCGTTGCAGAGAAGTGCGCACATGTGGAAGCCCTCCTGTACAAGATAGATACAGCTGTGCATCTACGTGGAAATGTGACTCCAACAGATGTTGAAGCATACTGGGTGATGCCCTCCAATATAACCAAAGTGCAGGGAGTGCCTGGACATACTATTGACTTTACAACAAGCTCAGCCCGAAAAAAAGGCACTTGATCGGTCAGTCTGTGGAGACACCAGCATAGCACCCAAGATCCGGACCCGCTCAGGTTGCACATGTTTTGTCACTTTGTCACCGAGTTACAGTTCTGTGACTTTGTTGTTTGGACAACCAAAAGCCTTGCAACTGTGTGTGTCATGCCTGATGTAGAACTTTGGGAGACACTTTTGCCAACTGCACAAAATTTTTTTTACAAGGTTGTCCTACCTGAGCTTGTAGCCCGTCACTACATTCAACCCCCACCCCCTGTGCCTTCAGCTGAGATACCTGTGCCATCAGCCGATTCCCAGCCCACAGACAAACCCAGAAAACGAGCACAGAACACAGTCAGAAAAACATTGGCCACATTACAGCCAGGTAAAACACCCAAGCACAAGGTTGTCCCACCAGCCCCTACCAGCACCCCACCTTCAGCTGACCTACCTGTGCCTCCAGCTGAGCTACCTGTGCCATTATTTGATTCACAGCCCACAGACAAAAACAAAAAAAACGAGCACGAAAAAACACAATCAAATTACCATTGGCCACACTGCAGCCAGGTAACACCCCCCAGCCCAAAAGAAGGGCATGTGAAAAGGCTGTGTTGTGGTGCTTCTGCAGACAGCCTGAAGAGCTTGATGATATGGTTGCTTGCGATAATCAGAACTGTCCTATGCAGTGGTTCCATTTAGGTTGCGTGGGACCAGAGAAGAGTCATGGCAATGCGATGCTTGCACATGTCTGTGACTTATCACCCACAACCTACCACATACATACATTTCCAGTTCTTATCTTTCTCATACATTTCCAGTTTCTCATCTTTTCTATGGACTCTTTATAATGTAAATGTATTCATCTAAATGTATTTACATGTTAAATATGTAAAGAAACTGAAATTAAGTTGGTTGTTACTACTATTTAAGTTATTGTGTTACTATGTTATATACAGTTACTATGTTATTGTGTTTGCAACCAAAGAACACTGATTTTGCACAATTCTTCCTTAATACAGATAAAGGAGGCAGAATTTCATTCAGTCTTTGTGTATTTTATTTACAGACATGGCTAAAAATCATTACATGTGAGAAGAGACATTACAAAATCTTTTGGAAAACAAAAAAACATTTACATATTAGATGTAAGCATGGTGTATAATTCTAACACGACGGCTTCACAACAATACTTGGACACATATTGGTCAAAGCACAGCACACAACCACAATTTTATCCAGCAAAGTCTTATCCTCCCCCCTCACAAGGCACCACAAATCCCAGGCGTATTGTGTAATTTAATATGTTAAACTTAAAGCGCATACACCCTATCACTCGCTCCACGTGGATCCTGACATGAGCTAACTTCCTGGTCTCTTCCACACCTTTTGCATTAAGTTGGCTGTGGCCCCTGGTGAAGGCAGGTATTTTCAGTGTAGCACCCACAAGGGCAACACTTTCTTTAATATCAAATCCACGGTCCGCTAACACTAGGTCTCCAGGCGAGAGCTTCTGAAGAAAGCCACAGTTCTCTGTGATCTGTTTATCACTGGCACGCCCACGCCCATGCATAAGGGTCAGGAGGAGCATTTGAAAATGGGAGAGTTTTCTTTCTTTTGTTTCTGATTTGGGTAGACTGGGAATGATTTGCATCAGCACACCCATCAGTAGACTGAAAGATGGAAGGCCAGTGTAGTACTTCACCTTTGAATCAATGTCTTTGAGAAATTTGTCATCCAGGGCCTTTTTGGAGAGCTCTCCCTTCAGTTTTCGATTCTCCTCCTGCACATTGGTAACTTAAGCTCATTTTCTAGCCATTTCATGCTAGTTAACAGTTAACATCTGCCTAACGTCAAATCTAATGGTTTATTTAAGTCAAAAAAACACGCTGGTTATTTGCCCACAACATAACATTTACAGAGAGTAATTGTAACTTACCTTTGTGAAAATGCTTTGAACACACCATCATGTGTGATGGAGTGTTATCAAAGGTAATCTTGGGCCTCCTTACTGCTGCTATCCATGCCATTCGTCGCCTTTTTGTCACCTCTGAAACATGGCTTGTACTATTGTTTTTCCATGCTGGAAATGATAAAAGGATATTCCGTTCTTAAGCTTTAAGCCACTTCTATCGTGAGAACGACTATTGCAGTTTATAACACAGCAGGTAGACGGCATCTTGAACACTGCGTTCGCCTCATCGGGCTCCTACAGGTGGGTCGTTCGCTGGAGAGGTATGTGGAGGAGTTCATTGAGCTTCTTTTTTGTCTGACTGGCCTGAAGCATGTTTAATCTCCCTGTTTCTGGATGGACTGGACGACAACACTATCCGTTTTGATGAACCTGATTATCGTTTCTCCTTAAGTGAAACTATCAATTTAATTTTGTGGTTAAATGGCTCCAAATTCTTCGTGGATACGGTTCAGGATCAGTGTATGTCTCCAGTCCATCCAGAAACACGGTTGGCCGGGCCAGTCAGTCAACCTCCGTCTTCCTCCGCATACCCCTCCAGTGAACTCCCTGCCTGCCCCATGCTGACCCACACTCCTCTACTGGGTCCAGAAAGCGGAGGAGGAGGAGCAAGCCCCTCCAGTCTCTCCAGAGCCCGCTCCAGTCTCTCCTCTCCAGCTCTCCAGAGCCCGCTCCCGTTCCTACGGGGATTTTAATTGTATTTGAGGGAATGAACTGGACCCCTCTTCCAGCCTCCCACGAACCGCCTAGCAAAACGGCTTGGCTTATTGACTTTTCCTCCGAGCCCTCAGCTCCAGCCGCCGCCGCCGCCGAGCAGCCTCTCCAGCGCGCCGCCGAGCCCGCTTCTATGATGAACTGTGTTATTGTAATATCCACCCAAAGACTGTTTTCCCTCCCTGCCCCTCCTCTCCCGCCTCCCCACCCTGTGTCCATACTGCACCTCCACCTCAAGCCCCCTCGCCCAGATCTCCACCTCGGACCTCTGCGATTATTCACTTCACCCCGGCTCCACCTCCCTCTGCTCCACCGTTGTCCATCAGTCCACCAGTTTCACAGTATCCATCCTGCCTCCACTCACACCTTGGTCACTCGTCAGCCTGCCCTCCCCTCTGGACTGCACTCCTCCGTCTCCGCTCCGTCATCCGTCCCTCGGATTCAGTTGGCCTCCTCACTCCCCCCGGTGTTCGTTTTGTTGGCTGTCTTACTGCTTCAACTGCGGCCTTCTGGAGCACCGGCTGCGCTTCGGTCGGCGGAGCCTTGGGTTCCGCCATCTCCCGCCGGTCCTTCAGCGCCGACTGGGCTTGGATGCGTGCGGCTTCGCTCCTGACCCGCCATGGCTGCCCGCTGCACCTGACCCCGCCGTGGCTGCCCGCTGCACCTGACCCGCCGTGGCTGCCGCGTCACCTGACCCGCCGTGGCGTCGCCTTCGTCTCCTGACCCCCGTGGCCGCCTTCGTCTCGCCCGTCCCTCCTTCGTCTCCTGACCCGCCGTGGCCCCGGCTTCGGCCTGGCGGGCCGCCCTTCGGCTCCTGACAGACTTGGCCCGCCTTCGGCTCCTGACCCTCCTCCGCCTTCGGCTCCTGACCCTCCATCCTCCATGGCCGCCTTCGGCTCCTGACCCGCCATGGCCGCCTCGGTTTTGGAACCGCCCTGAACCGCCCTGGAGACCCCACTCCACTCTCCCCTCTCCCCCCTGCAGAGGTCTCCAGGGCACCCGCCACCCGGAGGTACTGTCACGGATCCCTTGTTCCCCTGGACTCCATTTCCCAAGATCCTCATGTTTTCATCCCTGCACTCACTTCCCTCGTCAGCTCCTCATCATCATCACATCCCGGCACCTGGACTCTATTATCGGCACTCCCTTATCATGCACTCACTCCCTGCACTCCTGGTCCGTTCTCTGTTTTATACTGTTGTTATACGTGTGTGTTTATGTGTGTGTTGTTTCCTGCCTTTGATTAAAAGTATATGTTATTGTGGAAATCCGTATCTGCCTCATCTCTACCTGCATACTGTAACATCAGTGGTGTGCAGTGGACTTAAAAAATGAGGAGGCAGATTCCTACCCATGAAATTTGATCACTACGGACTCACTGCTATTTTTATAACACAGAACATTTCATTCATTTTTGTTTGTGCAATAAAAGTAAAAAAAACAACAAAAAAAACACCGTCTTTCTGCTGCTGCTTTTGTGGAATGACGTATCTCGCTCTGGAACTCTTGGGATTTCCTGTAAATAAATAAATCATTACCATCAACTTTATCATTAGCAGTTCATGAAACCTTCACACCATTAAGCCATCAAATATGATCACAATCAATGTGACTTACTTTAGCTCTGCTGCCATCTCTTTTTTGATGGACCACAAGGAAAGTTTATGAACACATCTGAACAAAGATGCAGGCTGACCACAGGCAGACTGAACAGTGTCGATGACAAGACATACTGTATGGATCCTCTGCAATTGTAGAAAAAATGCATTTCAATATACAGGGAGTGCAGAATTATTAGGCAAGTTGATTTTCTGATCATATGTTTTTTCCAAGCACATTTTTACCAATTCCAATCCACATCATCTTAATACTACTATTAATATTGTTTTTAATAATTTATAAGTGATATATAATTGTTCATGAAGGCTGGAAATGAAATGCCCTATATTCAGGTGTGCAGAATTATTAGGCAGGTTTTCTTTTACAGATAAATGAGCCAAAAAAGAGATTAACTCAGACTGAAAAGTCAAAAATTATTAAATACTCATGAGAAGGACGCAATACTATGTAATACTAGAAATTGCAAAGTTAAAGCATGACCATTGGACAGTGAAATGCTCATTGGGTCAGCGGGGTCATACAAAACAGCTGGAGAAGAAAAGACACGTTAACTGCAAATAATTAAGAATTAAGGTGAAGAATTAAGTGTGAAACCATCAGGAACCCTTTAGTCCTCCAGCGCCACCATTTCCCAGTACTGAAACCTACCTGGAGTCTTCAGAAGTGTGAGGTGTCAGGATCTCAGAGACTTAGGTTAGGTGAAGAATCCTAAAAAGCGACCTGCTCGTAATAAGAATCACAAGCTGAAGTGTTATAAAATACATGAAGACTGGGTTTTTTATAGCCTTATAGACAGACAGCTTGAGAGTGACTCCTGAAGGACCAGCACCAATCCTCTTGTACCACTTTTTGAAGAATTTATCTTCAGAATCTGGCAGTAAGGTGGGAGTTCATTTTTAGTCCATCTCTTATCCTAAATGATCTTCCAAAACTTACTGCCAGATTCTGGAAGATAAATTTCTTCAAACAGTGGTACAGAGGATGTGGTGCTGGTCCTTCAGGAGTCACTCTCAAGCTGTCTGTCTATAAGGCCTATAAAAACCCAGTCTTCATGTATTTTATAACACTTCAGCTTGTGATTCTTATTAAGAGCGGTCATTTTTTAGGATTCTTCACCTAACCTAAGTCTCTGAGATCCTGACACCTCACACTTCTGAAGACTCCAGGTAGGTTTCAGTACTGGGAAATGGTGGCGCTGGAGATAAAGGGTTCCTGATGGTTTCACACTTAAAATCTTCACCTTAATTCTTAATTATTTTGCAGTTAACGGTCTTTTTCTCTCCAGCTTTTTTGTATGACCCCGCTGACCCAATGAGCATTCACTGTCCAATGGTCATGCTTTAACTTTGCAATTTCTAGTATTACATTAGTATTGCGTCCTTCTCATGAGTATTTAATAATTTTTGACTTTCAGTCTGAGTTAAATCTCTTTTTTGGCTCATTTTATCTGTAAAAGAAAACCTGCCTAATAATTCTGCACACCTGAATATAGGGCATTCTTCATTTCCAGCCTTCATGAACAATTATATATCACTTATAAATTATTAAAAACATATTATAGTAGTTATTAAGATTGATGTGGATTGGAATTGGGTAAAATGTGCTTGGAAAAAAAAATATGATCAGAAAATCAACTTGCCTAATAATTCTGCACTCCTGTAGAAGGAATATAGAATATAGAAGGTCTTAAATATAAACATTACTGACCATTTCAAACTCACTTACCAGTATATTTTTACTATTTCTACCTTCCACAGTTCTAGAACATTTTTCAATCCTGAAACCCTGAACTCACTTCACTGCCTTTTCTGTCTGCTCTTAACCTATTTCTTCACTGTAAAATGGAACAGATCAACAGAGCAAAGACTGAGTAATAGCAGTAAATTATGAGTAATAAATTGAACAAATTGAACTTAATAAAATCTCCTTTTATCTGTAAAATCTTTTTTTCTACAGTATTTCAGACTTCTTACCTTAAAAGTGAAGTCCATTCTTCGTTCCCTCATGGAATTAAACTTCTCTGTCACCTGCTCATACCACCATGAACCTCTTCCTTCCAATTCTTTTGCAAGGGCTTTTTCAATGGACAACAGTGCCAATTCAGATAGATGTTCTTGTCCCATTGCACTGCGGAGGTAGGTCTTGATGCATTTTAGGCATGAAAAGCTCCTTTCCACCCCTGCAGATGTAACTCCAATGGTAGCACAGAGACACATGAGTTTGAAAAGTTCTGGCATAGCCTTGTCCAAATCATTCAATTTGAATTCTCTGAGAAGGTCACACAATTTGCCACTTTCTCCATGCATGTCTCTCTCAGAATAAAAAACCTGCAACTCAGATTTGAGCCTGTCTGCATCAAAATGGTGACCATAGATGCTGATTAGAGACTGAAATGCTTCAACTGTAAATTCATTGTGCATCTGCTCATACAATGTGTTGTTCAGCAACTGAAGAAACATTAAGTTATCCAAATCAGCAAATCTCTGTTTGATTTGCATCATCTGGTTGTCAATTACAGACATGTAAAGCAGTTGATAGTACCCTTTCACATCCATTCCCCCTTTCATCTTGGCCCTAGACACTGTCATATATCTGTGTCTTCAGAGCCCAGATTCTCCAGTGTGGAAAGAAGATTGTCGATTTTCTGTCTACAAAATGCAATATCAATTGCCTTGTGTTGTACAATGTCGAAAACAACATCGGTAAGAGAAAAAATGGCTCTAAATGTAAAAAGAAAAAACATGAACTCAAAGTCTTCTAAATATCCAATAAAGTCAAGAACTCCTCGCACTATGTCATCATCCATGGCAGGTGCATCAACAATCCGCTTGAATACATCAAGCAATTTCTCACGATTTTCAGCAGCTGTGGACACTGCTCGTGAATGAAAATTCCACTAGTTGGAGCACTTTTCGGCAAACGAGAGCAGCCGACCTCCTCCAGCAGAGCCGTTCTTTTTGAAGAGTGAGAGAAGAATGAAGCGAAACCTCCTAAATTTGCAAAAAACACTCGGGCACTTGGTATGCTTTTTGCTCCCTGGCTAAGAACGAGATTTAACCTGTGCACATAGCAATGCACAAACACAGCGGACGGAGCAACTGCTTTCACCTTAGCTTGAAGACCGTTCAGTGCAGAGGCCATCACGGCTGCTCCATCATAGGTTTGCGCAACCAGTTTCTCCTCAAAACAAAACAATATCATTGCCATGGTTACAGCTTCATAGACAGATTGTGCATCACGTCCGGCGGACACGTTAAAAAATCCAATAAACCTCTCTTGGATTAATGCATTTCTGTCAACATATCGCACAGAAATTGACAGTTGCGCTTGATTGCTTACATCCGTTGTTTCGTCTACTTGCCATGCGAAAAAGGGAGCTGCATCGATATCAGTCTTAATGGTATCGGAAACGACAGAAGCGATACAATGAATTAGATCATTCTGGATACGATTTGACATTCCAGAAAATACAGTACTTGTCTGCAGGTGCGTCACCAGCAACTCATCATGTTTAGCTTGACGATTTTTGAGGATTTTTTAGCAGAAAATCCTCTCCCTTGTTTATAAATCTCAACAGGGGGCTGTGGCCTTCTGACAGATTTAATTGTCTTTTGAGGAGAAAAAAAACAGTGTGTCAAATAAAAAACCATGTAATATTCTGTCAATGATCGACAGCTCCTCTGCGTCTGCCATTAGCGCCATCATTTTAAATTGAGGAAGACAAGAAGATAGAGGGGATGACATAAGTTATGATCTCATTGATGGGTTAATCACCCAATCATAGCACGATGGAGTCATCTCACGTGACTGTATTTTTAATTTCACCAAGCTGGTTGCACTAAAATAAAAACACAGTCATCATGCGTTCAGTCCATTTTCAAGTTTGATTTTGACGTGACATAAAGCGGTGATATCTAACTGGGTGATCTGTTTACTTACTTTTCAATTATTCTTCCCATTATGCCATCATTTGTTCAGTCAAACTGACGCGCGGAATGCGCACGCCAAAAAGAGGCGGGATTTATCGCACAAACCAATCATACCCATCATAACCAATTACATCCAATCATAGCACGATGGAGACATTGCCTCCTCTCACGTGACTTTCCCCCATTCATTCTCAATTACCCCCCACAAAACCCACCGCACGCCGGGGGTCTGATGATTTTCTATGGATTCCTATGAGAGGAAAGGGAGGCACCACTCCATAGACTGTAAAGCATGACTCCTGCTGTAACTTTACCTGCGGGTGTTGCTGTTGGGCAGTGTTCCTTAAGAAATATGAGTGACTTGCGCTCTTTTTAATGTCATAATTTGTAATATTTATGTTGTTTTATATGTAATATGGATTATTTTCTCATCCTATTTTTTTGAGGAGGCACTGCCTCCCTTGCCTACTCGGAGGAAACGCCCCTGGTATGTGTATATTTATTTGTGCGTCGTTTAGTTGTTATTTATTTGTGAGTGGTTTTAACCAGACATCAGTACTTAATTTTGTTCCAGCTCATGTACCATGTTTTGGAATGACAATAAAATCCTTGAACCTTCATGCCTTTAAGCATGTCCATATGGCTTTGCCTGTGGTCCCTACTCCGAACTGCTCTTTGTCTGACTGGCTTGGAATTAAACTTTTACTAATCTGCAAGTATCTACTTTTATGCAGAAGCAGCAACACATTTATAAATTGGAATATTAAAAATAAAAGACATGTTAGCTTTCCTTTCAGATGACTTCAATGCAAAATGGCAAAATTGTACTTCAAATAACATTTAATATTGTTTTATAATTTAAAACAACTTCATCCGCAGATGTTCTTACAAACTAAAATTATATAACAGATTTCTAGTTAAATGTCCTCATGAAGCCGGATAAAAGACAGAAGACTCTTTTCCGTTTCACCGACTCCTGTAGACAAGAGAAGAAGATACAGGGCCAGAGACCCCTATACCAGCTGTTGGTCAGTTATCTGACTTCTTTGATGATGAGGGTGGACGAGAGAGCTCCAAAGAAAAACAGTTAAGAATCTAACATTTTATTTAGAAAATATAGCTTAGTATATGCACATGTTTTGACTATAGCATTTAAATTAAATTCAGGTTAAATATCTTTCTGCACTTGGAGGACCAAACTATGGGCAAACAGTGCAGCGAATGATGAGAACTTTTTTTTTTCACAGTACAGACTTGAAGGAAGGGGAAGAAGAACTTTGTTTCTATTTACATACATAATTCTATATTATTGGTAATACAAAATGGATGAATACCTTGTTGTTGAAATGTACTTGTTCATCTCTAAAAACTTTACTTGTATTGTAAACATTTTAAGGGCAATAATGAAATAACACTCGCCATTCATACATCTGTTCAAAAAATGACTGTTTGGATTGTTTATATCTGTCTTTGAGTCTGATTTATCCTGACAAACTCAAATGTTTTTGCTAGGGACAGGGTATAGGAAACATCTATCCATTTATTGTCACACCAAAGCATGACAATGGAACACAGAGCCATGAAGAAGAACGTGACAATGCAAGAGTCAGCCAAGGCAGGGTGGTAGTTGAGCATGCCTTTGGATGTCTGAAGTGTTGGTAGAAAAGGCTAAGAATTTTGTCAAGCCAAGATGTTGTTGTGCAGGAGATTTTAGCTGCTTCTGTTTTGCACAAGTTCGTGAGGACCATCCTCTAGGATGCCCCAGAAATGGGGATGAAAATAAATGACAGAAGATGAGTGTATTTACAGTAAGCATGACAGTATTATTTTATGCATGCACCTGTGTTTTTGTTCAAGAACTATACTAGCCATTTTTTTACTAGCCATTTTTAAATGCCAGCATTATTTGTTCAAAGGACCTTTGGGAAGCTGACACAATTTTTGGATAGTTCACTCTCTTCCTCCAGGTGCTGAAGCATTAAATCGATGACGTAGAGTGTTTGCTGCCTGTTGAAACCACAGTTAGTGGGTAATGAAGATTGTCCGCTTGCAGTAGATTGTAACTCTTCTAGGTAACAACACACAAACAGCATTTACTTATTGACAAATAAAGTGAGTTAAATATGTACTTTTTTGTGCTGAAATCTAGTGATGCATTACAATGCAAATGCAAACGTTTTAGGTCCTGATGTCAAAGTAGAAATGCTCTGCCTTGATTCATTTACTATGTGAGTGAAAATGTTCAATGACAGGTATTGCTAATATGAAAATGTTCAGGGCCAAAACCTTTAATGAGGGAAAATGTGTGAACCTTTAATAATGTTACAATAATGTTGGGTGGCCTGGGAAGGTGCATGATGCAAGTGTGTTTGGGAATTCCTCCATCTTCCAGAAAGGTCAATAAGGCAGACTTTTCCCACCATGGACATAGGAATTTCAAGGTATTGATGCATTATATCCCTATATGCATTACCCACACTACCATGCAGTACCCCAAATTTTACTACAGAACATCTAAAAAGGATAGTAAAATTCCTCACAGATGGCTTTGATACTTGCCCAAAATGAATCGAGTTTACTGCAAGCCTTGCTGGCGTTTTGGAGAGAGAACTTCTGTGTGTCATAATCTGTTTTGTTACTCACTGAACTTCTTGCGAGATATGACCCAATATTGCAAAGGCTGCTTGAAGGTAAAAGCAAGATAAAGTCCTCGCATTCAAAACAAAATCATAACTATGCTCTCTCAAAAAGTAAAAGGCCAAATTGTAAAAAAAAATGAAAGATTCTTACTTTTATTCTGTTAAAATGGACACAAGACATTTTCAAAGCAGATCAGCTGAGCCAAGTGTTCAGATATGTCACCATTCTTAAGGATCACAATAAAACGCCCGAGATCAAAATTAACGAGAGCACATTGGGTTTCCTTGCAGTACATGACCACAGATCACGTCACTGGGTATCGGACATTGCCACCTTGGGGAATAAAGTTGAACTGCACTTATTCAGTCATCAAAAATGTAATTATTGTTGTGCAAAAAAATATACTTACAGCGTTACACACCTCGGGTCGTTAGCGACCCTATACATTTTTTTCTTAACAAAAAATGAGAATCTTCTCTGCTAGAGAATCTGCTGGGGGAGACCTTTACTGATGCTAGAGTCCAGCAGCAGCCCATGTCCGCCTATGCCAGAGCTGAGGAGGAAGTGACCAATTACTGTAGTGCTCCATCACTCCCTCTCTCTGAGGACCCTCTTAGCTGGTGGAATAAGATGATCAGATGATGTTCAGATGATGTTTCCTCTGATTTCCAGTTTGGCCAAGAGATACTTGTGTATACCTGGCACCAGTGTCTCCACCGAGAGAGTCTTTTCTACGGCAGGAGATATAGTAACTGCACAGCGGAGCACAATTGCATCTGAACATGTAGACCAGCCCCTGTTCTTACAAAAGAACTTACACATTAACACTCACAAGACTAGCTAAGCATATTTGCTCTGCCACGCATTGGCATAGTTGGTTCTTTATTTGCAATGCTGACTTGCCAAATCACTTCCATTTGTTTTATCAATAAAGTTATTAAAGTAAATTAATTATGGCTCATTACAAATTAGGGCTGGGCGATATATCGTATGCGATTGTCACGCGCATTTCGTCAGTAAAGCCGGTTCCCTGATTACCGCTAAATCGCCATCATCTGCTTTCAAATGGAGCACCATTTAATAGACAGAACGGTAGATCACTGACAAGCTACGCAATATCACGTTCATATCGCAGATGAATCGCCTTCGATAATGAATGCGATATTGCGTGGCTTGTCAGTGAACTACGGCTCTGTCTATTAAATGCCGCTCCATTTGAAAGCAGGTGATGGCGATTTAGCAGTAATCAGGGAACCGGCTTTACTGACGAAATGCGCGTGACAGTCGCATGCGATATATCGCCCAGCCCTATTACAAATACATTGCTTTAAACGTACCAAGTAGTCACACAGTGTGAAAAAAATCTGTGTAGAAAAAAAGATGCATCTCTAATCGTTTTATAATCGCATCGCAGCCCTCTGAATCATAATTGAATCGAATCGTGAAGTGCCAAGAGATTCCCACCCCTAAAGCATGAGATCACAAAAATCAAGATTTTGTAAAGAGTGGACATTATATTAATGTTAATACATTAGTTGTTAATACAATATTACAACTCCACACAAGCTGATTCAGGATGTCCCCACCAGGTGGAACTCAAGCTATAGGGGCTTTCGCACCGGGGGAACCTTTTCATCGTTCTTAGAACTATCTGCGAAAGTACCCGGATTTTGTTGTATTCACACCACAGGAACTGAGAGCGATTTTCTTTCTAGGAACTCCTTTTGGGGGAACTAAATTAGCTCCTACTTCAGATTAGAGCCTAAACCAGCACTATAGGAACTAACAGTGACATAAGTGTATGTTGATTGGCCGAATGCACGCGAAACACTGACACCCGCCATTTTTAAAAAAGCTGTGTACACACACAGTTTATAGCCTATATATTTACTCCACAAACTAACTCTATGAACATAGATAACAATGTTAGATGGACCATTCGACCTGTGTTTCCATCCAAACATGAAGAAAATCTGTTAAAGGTGCTCTAGAACCCTTTTTCACAAGATGTAATATAAGTCTAAGGTGTCCCCTGAATGTGTCTGTGAAATTTCAGCTCAAAATACCCCATAGATTTTGTATTATTAATTTTTTTAACTGCCTATTTTGGGGCATACTTAAAAATGCGCAGATTCAGCGCGTCCCCTTTAAATGCTCGCGTTCCCCGCCCCCAAGCTCGCAACTTTATAATACATTGCATAAACAAAGTTCACACAGCTAATATAACCCTCAAAATGGATCTTTACAAAGTGTTCGTCATGCAGCATATCCGATCATGTAAGTATAGTATTTATTTGGATGTTTACATTTGATTCTGAATGGGTTTGATAGTGCTCTGTGGCTAAAGCTAACATTACACACTGTTGGAGAGATTTATAAAGAACAACGTTATGTTTATGAATTATACAGACTTTAAAAATGAAAATAACGACGGCTCTGGTCTCCGTGAACACAGTAAAAAACAATGGTAACTTTAACCACATTTAACAGTACATTAGCAACATGCTAACGAAACATTTAGAAAGACAATTTACAAATATCACTATAAATATCATGATATCATGGATCATGTCAGTTATTATTGCTCCATCTGCCATTTTTCACTATTGTCCCTGCTTGCTTACCTGCATAAAGTCTGTTGATTCGGCTGTGCTGCTCCAGACGTTAATACTGGCTTGTCTAATGCCTTGAACATGAGCTGGTATATCCAAAAGTTGGGGTCATACATATTAATGTTAGGGCACCTTTAAAAGTTCACAAAAAAGAAAGAAAAACAAATTAGGTGTGTTTAAATCAAGTCATTTGAGCAGATGATGATGGTATGGTAACCTAGAGCGTTTGTGAAAGCTTCACCTAAACACTTATGAATATGTAAACAATATACGAAAGCCGTCTGAACTCTTCTCGACTTTATAAGGCGTCACACACGTGGGAGGACAATCCCGAAAAACCAGTGACATTCCAGTACAAAAGTGCACACGACTCTTGTCTTACTACGGCAAGCACCAAAGGGAAAATGCATTGCACACAATGAGTTCCAGTACATCCAGAACTAATGCGTCATAACAGAATCAGCAGAAACAGACGATTAGTCACATGGTTTTAATGTTCGCTACATCAGAATTTATTAGGCAAAACTTTTTTACGAATTAAGGATTTTTTCTGAAATTGGGCATTTCTATCACTTGTTTCAGATGAGTTACTTCAAAATGCGCATAAAAACAGGGTGATGGAAACATAGCTATACTACCCCCACAGGTATTGTTTAAAATTATCTTAATCCAAACTGCAACATATCTTACTAGTGAATATGTCCTGTAAAAAAAAAAAAAAATACAGTGTACATTTTTTTTTTTAACTCTAAAATCTAAAAAGAAGTTTAGATCATCAGAAATGAGCATCACTATGTTTTTGGTAGTTTTTATTTTTCATATATGAAAT